>CM069441.1:92080852-92154786 GCA_035610835.1 Ophiura sarsii | reverse complement strand
GGATCTACATGTTTGGACCAACGTGGGAAGGACTCCAGTAAGAAACCAGCAAATGATCCAGGGACTAATTCTGCTGAAAAGACTCAAAAGGTGGAAGAAAGTGGGAAGAAGAAGCTCTTGGATTTAGCCGAAGAATACAAATCCAGTAAAGCAAAAGGTATGTAGTCTCATTAGGTTTATAACTTGGCAATCAAAGAAGCAAAGTGCTGACAGGTTGCATTTTCTATATCTCATACATAAAAACTAACAATTTTATAACTTTATATAAATGGTTTTACTTCTTGATCATATTGGATCACTTTAATAACATGGAGATACTTTAACATTTGGACCTTTCAACATAAGTTGCAATAATTCTTAGAAGGGTATGAAAATAACTGTTCACTGATGAAAGGAGTCCTTTGTATTCAAATTTATAACCAGATGCTTGTACAAAGTCTGAAGATGCCATGAGCTGCCACACTGATACAGAGAATTCCAAAGGGGAAGCTACTACTCCCAGAGAATCTGAAGTGAGTAATAATTTCAATGCTATCTTACTTTAAGTTCTTCCGCCTTTTGAATAATTCAAGAACTAGCATCAATATGAAGATCCTGTAGCAAGATCATTTTCCTACACACTATAAATCAACCACACCCAAATAACCTTTCAGTCTTAATCTATAAGATCAAACCTACCATATAATCTCAATATTGTTTGCCAGAAGGATACCTGGGGGCATATGTTTACCAGAGACCTATAATTTTACTAAAGATTTGACAGATTTTGCTAACATTTCTGTGAAAAACAGCAAATTTAAGGATGTTAGACCCATACATTTACTAAAAATGGCTATGAAAAGGGGTAATTCATTTACCAGATAAGTGAAATATGAGACCCTTTTTTCTCAAAATACTAAAAAAAAACACATATTTTTTTAAAAATTTTAAATTTTTGCTCAAAGTCACGTATATGGCCTTAATTGACCCCCACGTGACGCCTCATGTGACCCCATACCATGTATAGTATTATGTAAGTTATTTTGGGTCAAGTATGGGTCATCCAAAAGATCTGACACGGTTCAGAATTTGGCGTATTGGCTAGGACTGGGTCAAAACAACCACTAGCAAAAAAAAAAATGACCTACCGACCCTACCTTTTGAGGACCCTCTATGGACAAACAAAAAAATACAAATGTTGGCCTTATTATGGTCAGCGTGTAAACTGTTTTAATTTCTACTAATATGTTCTTAAATAATAGGGCTGTGCATATAACAAGAAAAATACAAAAGCAGAAGAATATTGTTCAGGAGCAAAAAAGCCAACAAAAGAAAAGAAGAAGAAAACTAACAATAATAACAAGTAAGTTTTATTTCATTTAACAAACCAGAGAATACGTTGAACGAGAAAGAGAGAGCGAGTTACAATATTCTCTTTTACAGGGGAAATATCACAGAATCAAATGTCCCTGTTTTTTAGATATACCACTGATTTGGTTATTTGCCCATTTCAGATTTAAAAAAATAACTAAAGCCTTTTAAGTTCTATGGTCCAGTTTTCAGTACATTTTTGGTATGAAATGATCCAAATTCAAACATCGCGTATCTAGAACTGTTTTATGGGGGCCAAATGGTGTATCATTGTGAGCGGAGGGAGCGAAGCGAGTGGATCGACCAGCGGGGGGAGGGGGGGGGGGGGGGGGGGTGGGGGCTCCATAGGCCCACCTTAGGGCCCCTGGTAGGGTTTTCCCCTGGAAGCGCATGGGTTTTCAGCATTTTAAGGCCAAGATTCAGCATTCAGAAGCAAGAAGGGAGAATTAGGGTGATTCGAGATCCATTATAATTTTGTAACCTATATTAAATATGTGCGCGAAGCGCGCACAAATGTTCAGTTTCAGAAACATTTCCTGTAGCCATGTTGTTTAACTTAAATTTTAAAACATTAGAACTAAAATGCGCGAAGCGCGCAGAATGTGGCATTTCTGACACTTTAATGGTCCAGTATGACGTTTTAACGTCTCCCACATAATATTTGGTGTGGTTCGAGACCCATTATAATGTTGAAATCTGTACAAAGAATGCGCGCGAAACACGCAAAAATGTTCAGTTTTTAAACTAAAATGGTCATAGAAAACCTCTCTGAAGCCATCTTGCTCAGCTTGAATAATGAAACATTGAAACTAATACGCGCGAAGCGCGCACAAATTTTCAGTTTTTAAACTAAAATGGTCATAGAAAACTTTCCTGAAGCCATCTTGTTCAGCTTGAATAATGAAACATTGAAACTAATACGCGCGAAGCGTGCACACATTTTCAGTGTTTAAACTAAAATTGGTCATAGAAAACTTTCCTGAAGCCATCTTGTTCAGCTGAATAATGAAACATTGAAACTAATACGCGCGATGCGCGCACAAATTGCATTTTTAACACTTAAAAGATCCAGTATGAAGTTTTTAACGTCCCCCACATAATATTTAGTGTGGTTCGAGACCAATTATAATGTTGAAACCTGTAGAAAGAATGCGCGCAAAATGTTAAGTTTTTAAACTCAAATGGTCATGGAAAACTTTTCTGAAGCCATCTTGTTTAGCTTGAATAATGAAACATTGAAACTAATACGCGCGAAGCGCAAAAATTGGCATTTTGAACACTTAAAAGGTCCAGTATGAAGTTGTGAACGTCCCCCACATAATATTTGATGTAGTTCGAGACCCATTATAATGTTGAAACATGTAGAAATAATAGGCGCAAAGCTCGCACAAATGTTCAGTTTTTAAACTAAAATGGTCATAATATTGCAGATAAAAGTTTTCAGAGTTATTTTCTACTCTTTTTGAAATTGATATTAGTAAATATTGACGTGTACTATCAATAATTTGTACGATACATCGGATCATGGACTTTAAGTCCATGGTCTGAACTAAACATTTTCAGTTATTGATAAGTTCAAGATAAACAATACCATGTATTGCAAATACAAATTATCAAGGTTTTTATCTTCAGATTTTCAACTTGATGAAAATAAAGGCTGACATCATGCCGATTATGCACAAAGCTAAAATAATCAATGCAATTGAAAAATAAAAGTATTGTTAATTTAGATTAAAAGAGTCATGGTAAATCTCTCTCCTTACAATGTATTGTTTTTGATTACTAGTCGTTATAAGTGTTACAATCGATTTATTCAACAGTGCTGGCTAATTGAAAAGAAAATGAGTATGTTACCACCCGCACAAATAAGAATCTGTATGATGCACAAACTTGGATGGAAGTGTTCTTTGACTACTGTTACATAATCGATCATGTCTCTATAATTACGCAACCTAATCAAATGTGGTTTTCTATTAATAATAGCCAACTAATTTGACACCTACCATATTTAAGAGGTTACGATCATCAAAAGGTGCGTAGTAATCGGAACACCTATCTTTAACCAATTTGTAACAAATGAAAATATGTTTAAATCATATTGCAGAGGAGCGAAGCCTAATCAAAATGAAGAAACAAAAGGGAAAGACATACCGCCTGGTCTCAGAGTTACACCGGGACAGGGAGTTACTATTCAATTCCATACCATTGTATCACCGGAGTTTAACTTCAACCCAAACAAGGATAAAGCTGTGGTTGTCATGGGAGGTGTAGACTTTGGACAATGGAAGCACCAGTGTGTGGAACTCAAAAAAGAAAGGTATGTTATATTCATTGTCTGAATTTCTATTAATGCGAGGTGTGAACCAAAGGTTGGCTAAATATAAATCACTTTTATTTGAAGCAATGAGTCCGGGCAATGAGTTACGCATTGTTTGAGTCTGGTCCCATCAAGACCTAAGCGTTATTTGCGTGCTGCAGGGGACGCTGTCTGACGTAAAATGCTAATCTTATAAGATCAGTATTTTTCCGACCTTGTAAACAATTAAACAAATCTCATGCTTTTAAATCATAGATTGAAATAAAATGTTTTTATTTTGTAAGAATTCTTGTTAGATGCACAATTCTTGAAAATATATAAAAATGATTTGAAATTTTCAAAATCTGGTATTGAAATTTGTTATGATCTTATTTATTTAAATCAAGATTTTTTGTAGTACTTGTTTAGGGTATTGGAAATACTGATATTACTCGCTTAGGGCATGTAAAATACTGTGCCATACTATATTAGGGGGTGCTTTTTGGGCGAGCCGCTACGGCGGCCGCCCATATAAGATGAAGTTTGACATTTGGAACATGGTATCTTACACCAACTGTTTACGTCTCACGTATGTCACAATGCACAAAATACAGTATCTTTTTTTAGGCATACCTGTTTTGACCTGTTTGCGGTTAAAACCAGTTTAAACAGTGTTAAACAGGTTAAAACCAGTTTAAACAGTGTTAAACAGGTTTTGAACATAGACATAAAGCATATGGCAGCTATTTCACAGTAAATTGAATTCCATTCAAGGTCTTTCAACCAAGGATATTTGTTTAAAATAACACTGATTGTCTACACAGCTGAAGGACACTATAGACCTGTTCAGACGACCACTAGACTCGAGAGACCTGTTCAGACGGCCACTAGACTCAAGAATACAAAATGGACTGCTAACAGGCATAGCACACATAACATTCAAATGATTGAGAAATGTACAAAATGGGAGTCAAATGAAAGATTGCAATGAAAGATTTATTTTCCAAAAAGAATTATGACAATCGGTCAATGCATTCTTGTGTTACGGTGTTTTGAAATACTCCGAAAATGGCCGAAAATCTGCCAAAAACAGTAACAATGCCCACAATTAGAATTTATCAGGATTTAGAGAGCTCAATTTGTTAATAATGTAACATTCAAAACACCATTTACACATATTTCTTAACAATTGAATATCTATATACCATGTTAAATTAATAAATATGGTAAAATTACATTGCATTAGGCTAAAATAACCTAGTGAAATTGGTCATTTTGACCAGTTTTACTGACCGCAATCAAAAAAGTGACTAAGTCCAGCTAATTAATATGCGTAAATGTTATACATCCAGATGTGAATGGTGTATTGCAATCAAACTTGGTATACTGGCTAACTGTATGATACCCAATCTTTTAAACTATAATTTAGTTTCATAAGCTCATTAAATATTCAAATTAGCTAATTATCTATTCAAGTCATTAATATGCAAATGAGCAATGTCCGACAATTTTTTTCCCATCATAAGAGTGATCGGTAATAGATATATAACATGTATACCCAATTTGATTGACAAATATTGATGGATTTAGAAATTAAACAAGCTTTTCCATTTCTTAAATACCCATATTTAAATTCTCAGTCTTTTCCTCACATTGTCCACTCAAAGGATGCAAATCTGAGCATATCACTAAATGGATTGAAGTGTTTAGTACAAAATATCTCAGGTTAGGTTTATTTAAATCGGCCCAATATATTCAAGTTTAGAGCAAATTTCGAAAATTGGTAAAAACAGTCCTAACTAAAAAACCTGATGATAGTATTTATACCTGGATCAAGGTTATATAGTGTAAGGTCATGACTACCATATATGACAAGCTCACTGCCCTATAGGGAGTGCACAATGTGAGGATAATTAATTTTATGTAGGGGTGTTTTTCAAAGTGGATCTGCATACATTATATGAAGAGATATTTTTACATAAGTGCTTACAGACCACTCCTACATGTTACTCATTTTGCATTATTAATTAATCAAAATATTGTATGGCTGTCTTCATGACTTGGATTAGTGCATCCATGCACGCCAATTGAGGCACTAACAATACAAGCCACATTCCACGTGAATAGCCATCCATTCAATAATGCAAAATGAGTAACAGGTAGAAGAGGATGTAGGCCCTTTTGCAACACAACTCTTCATATGTTGTTGTTCACTGGTGTAATGCTCCCAGTGGCAGACTCTGTGTGTGTGCATTGTGCTATGCCTACTGCTAACTCAGATTGTCTGTCCAGACAACAAACTTAGCCTCGAGTTGAGCGATATCACTGCGGTAACTTTGAGGTTAACTCAAGGTCGAATGCAACAAATCCCTTTTTGGCGTCCAATAAAGAACAAATGAAAACTGTACATTTATATTCTATTTGTTAATGCATTTTTAACTTCAATTAAAATCTTGAAAATGGAATTATATGGCAATGATATAATGCAAATATGCTAAAAAATACAAGATTGCCCTACCCCTGAATAAGTTTATATCGGATATTTTTATCCTGGTGGTATATTATTTATTTAGCTTAATTTGTATTTACAAAATATAGTAAAAAAAGTTAGAAATATACCTTTTCCGGGCTCTGCTTGCTTTCGTTTGGTCCCGCATGAATTCATGAATCCGCATCGAAAACTGAAACCAAATATTTATTTTAAAGGACCCAACATGTGACAGAAGAGTTGTTGAAAATTGTGATTTTACCCAAATATACCTATTTTGAACCCATCTCGCTATCTAGCCGCAGAGATGGAAATGCTCATACACCTTTCGACCTCAGGTTACCTAACCTCAGTTTACCTAACCTCAGTTTACCTAACCTCAGTTCAAATTAATTTTCGGACTTAGTTCTAAACCTCAGGGTTACTTATTGCAATATTCCAATTAGTTTTCACATTGAATATCTTGACAACTTTCAGTTTTTGAATGGATTTATTTTCAACTTGGGGTTGTTGTATTGATTTTTTTCTCAGGTTTCTTTATTGCAGTATTCTAATTTATTTACATTTTTCCAATATCCTTGGCTACCAAAACATTTAAGTCCAAAAGTGAATACAACCTGAGGTCGAAAAGTAAATGAGCATTTCCATCTCTGCATATGTAGCCATGTTTAGATACATCGAGTGACTATCCAAATTTGCTTATGTATGTATATGATACAAAATATTACTTTTCTAAAAGAATCATACATGCTACCGACCATATTTTCTCGGTATGTCTTGTTTTGCATTCCTTGCACGTGTCTACAGGCTATACCAAATTGCCATACATTGTTGTGTATACTCCTACTTTTTAATTCGTACTACCTAACACTTCCCACAGTCCAACACCCTTCCATGTCTTAATTACGCCTAATCTACTATCAAAACACCAGCCACATGGTACGTATACGCATTCCAGAGGCTACTGTTATTATTCATTTGATCGCCATTTTCCTTTTTAAAAGATTTTTTATATTCACATTAACACGATTATTATGTATTTAGGGTACTTTTTGAAAGTCCTTGGACTCGCATTATACCCCTTGTAATGACCACTGAGCACCCCGGGCATCAGACATGCAATGCATTTTGCAGAGTGTACTATTAAATTATCACTCAGGCAACAAATCCAGGGTTTTGACTATGATGACAGTGCGAATCCATGATAGTTACATGGTTGACTTGTCTATGGAAATTGATTATCTGAATGTTTGGTTTGATTTGCACTTTTTTCCATTTTCTATACTAACCAAAAACATCAAGCCTTCAATCGTTTTTTATAGCGTTATCATCAATTATGCTCTGTAAGGAAAAACAAACAATAGTTTAATATGTATTTGTTATTTAGAGAACTGCCAAAGGGCTACATACAGATGACGGGAAGCGGAACTTTCCAAAGAAGCAGTGTCAAGGAAATATATATCCCGTATAAATACCAGATTAAGAAGGATGATAAATTGATCTATGAGTATATCTACAAAGAACATGGAACTTGGAATCGTGTTTTAACTGTACCTGATTCAGCTTGCCAATGTGGAGGTAAGCATCTATACCAGGTTGATTGCACACTGAACAGATGGGCAGTGAAAAAATGTATCAATTGTTGCCAAATTTCAATTTTACCGTATTATCCCTAATAAGTGCCCCAACCCTAATTAAGCGCCCACCTCTAAATTTTTGAATGACTT
The DNA here is from genome assembly GCA_035610835.1 of Ophiura sarsii. Taxonomy (NCBI): domain Eukaryota; kingdom Metazoa; phylum Echinodermata; class Ophiuroidea; order Amphilepidida; family Ophiuridae; genus Ophiura; species Ophiura sarsii. Next base: position 92,146,925 of record CM069441.1, on the reverse strand, counting down.
GTAAAGAAAAAAACAATTAAATACCCACCCACCTTACCCTAAATTTTGACAGCAAACAGCATTATACATCTACAACCTCATCTCACAGTTAAATAAAGAATCTGCTTTGTCTGATTTTGTTGCTTATATTCAGAAATATGGCATCAGTATGATGAAGTGATGCAGATGCCCCTGGAATCAGATTCACGACACAACTACAATAATACTAATAGAAAAGAGTCTGTGGTTCGGAAGAAAGCTTCATCTGTTTGGTCTTCATTTACATCCACCTTTGGATTGGTGCTCAAATCTAAAGAAACCCATAAAGAAGAAGTTACACGACTAGTCCACGACCGACAGCTTTCTGTTCTGTCTTATCTTCCAAAGTGGGAAGGGTTTGTTGATTCAACTGCTCCTGATGAATTAGACGCATCTGATGCTATTGATTTGCTTCAAAACGTTTGCAATACATTATTTCGCCCGATCATTACCTGTAGGAGTAAAGGTACAGAGAGGTATAATGCTTCTCCCTATAGATGGGTTCCACATGGATTTGATGGAAGTTGTGTAAGTTGTGGTATATTGCTACTATTACATACCCCCAAAAATATAAATGTGGTAATGAATTGCTTTGAGTGTGATACAAACATGTATTGCACGAGCTAGACTTAAATTGCACAAGTCGAAGTCGAGTGCAACATTTTTATACGAGTGCAATATATTATTATCACACAAAAATAAGATATTTAATATTATTATTATCATTGTCTATAACAGACGTAATAGAAATAAATAAATTATCCCGAACTGACATTAATCTCAGTGAGATTGAAAGGCTGATCTAAAAAAATGGACCCGCATCATATACGCATAAATACTCACATGCATATCTTCTGCGCCGCAGAACATTTTTTGAATATTGTTCGCATCCGGATATGTTTGATTTACAACATTCAATCAATATACGCAGTGTTATTGTACTGGTTAGGAGCCCAATATAAATAATAATGTAATATTGGAATCATGACTGAGGATATGCATGCATCTAATTTACATTCATAGATAAAGTCACTAGAATCTTAAAATTAGGCAATTACTTTACATACATCAACTTGTTCAGACCCAGGGTCGTACCATCCATTCATCTCATTCGCCTACATTAATATTGTTGATCAATCTACTACCTCAAGGTCAATGTGGAACCAGTCCTTCCTTATATACCAGAATGTCATCAAGGATTATAAATCACATTTCTGTGTCTATTGTTTATCCTACTAATATAATTCTGTCTAAATTTGTATGGATGGGCATTTTGGTATGGGGGTATTGTTTGTTTTTATTTGCTACTTTCATGATAAAGGTTGGTTGATTAAGGTTTATTAAAAAAATAGTAAACATATTTTTTCAATCCAGTTTCTGCTGAAGTACTTGTCTCCTAGAATTGAATCATTCAGCCACGGATCAGATGCTGATCGACCCATTGAGCATGCGGTGAAGCGTTTAACCTCTGCATTAGCCATTTGTCTCTTGGTGCACCAATACGAACTGCAACCAAAGAAAGAGCAATGGAGTGACCTGTTTGATGGTCTTAGTATCCAATCATATCTTCAGAAGCAGGATTGCATCAAGATTTTGAAAAACCTTCACCAAATATTCAAAGGTTATATACAGTAAGTTGAAAAATTGCCGGTATCAGGCATTCATTATCTAATCTTTGAGTAAGATTCTGGAAAACTTCAGCTATATAACTTTATACAGCAACATGAGACCACATCCAACATTTAGAACGAAATTATATATTTGCCATGTTTGCTTTGTTTGAATGTTGAATAATTATTATTAGTATTGGTTTAACTTGTTTTGTAACGAGATGGTCAGTGTTGTGATGATTTGACTCAATTACTTGACTTGCCTTGGACTTGAGTCACTATTCTAGATAGCTTGACTTGACTGAGTCACTGAGAGCAAAAAGCAAACTTGACTCAAGTCTGGTGCAATTCTATTTTGATTAATTTGAGACTTAAATTCTTTTTTATCAAAATAAATAACAAATGGCAATACTACTTATGAATATGACCTGAACATGAATCATATTGGACAGGTAATAACAATACAAGGAGCAAATATTTTCATGTTCACAATTGACAACTGAAGTTTGTTATGCTTTTCAGCTTATTTGAAGCAATTTCAATGTTGTCCCCCTGTAAGGGGTAGCTATTTTGAATTGTGTAGAACAGTGGTTCTCAACCTTTTTTCCCCACGACCTCTTTTGACATTCCTGGTCAGAACCGTGACCCCCCAATTTTTTTTATTTTTAAAAACCTGCCGGAAAATATAAATGAAACTGCTTAGTTTGGATGCGAGCGTAGTGAGCAGGAAATTTTGTATATTTGAAAGTTTCTTTTGGGTTTTTCTAAGATTTTTTAAAAGCAAAATGTAACACGGTTCCCCCAAAACCTATATTTTTGAGCCCTTCATGACCCCCTGGAAAACCCCAAACGACCCCCATGGGGGTCACGACCCCCAGGTTGAGAACCCCTGGTGTAGGAGAAGAGACCACCTACCATGAACCAAAAAAACTTGCACCAACTCAATTATTGTAGATTATAGGGTTAAAGATGCTAAATAATGTTGGTTCTTAGAATGTAACAAAAAGGATTCACAGTCTCATATAGTCTACTAGAGTATACCATTTTATGTACTGATAGAGGGCTCACTCACTGTGACTGTTCCCCATTCTCCTCTTACTCGGAAACCCTTGCATTGGATTTGACCTTTCGACCTCCGTATAATGATACACTGCTACACTGAAAAATTAATTGGTGTCACAGCGACAACTTCTTGGAGTCAACTGTAAATGACACTTACAAAGGTGTTATTTTGACTCCAAAATTGGTGTAATCGTCAATGATATGGGTTTGGACATAATTTACGGTGACACCGTTAAGTGTCCGACGGACACCTTTCAGTGATCATTTAGTGATTTACACCAAAACTGGTGTCAGATTAATTGAAATAACTACAAGGGCGTCAATAGTTGGCGGGAAAGCTCACGGTTTTTAGAGGTGTCGAAGCAGCATGACACCAATTGGTGTAATTCTGACACCAATTGGTGTAATTCTGACACCAAATTGGGCGTCTATCAACATATCAACGCATGCGTTTTCTCGTCGCCATTTTGTCTGCATGTTACGAGCCGGTAAGACTGGTAAGTACCGATCTGCTCCATTTCCAGACATTTTTGATTATAATTATGATACAATTAGCGTAATGTAAGCCTTGTTCATGTTGTTTAATATTGCGCCAACTAACTGATCAAATAAATTACAATTTCATAGTCAGAGACTAGCATTTTGTTGGACTGTGTGTCAGTGCATGGACCTACTAGTACTGTATGTTCGTCATGCATGCATACGATGATATGTGCAACATTACATATAGCCCGATTCATCTGGCTCCGTGGTCGTCTTTTTCATACGGACGTCTTACATTACGCTAATTGTATCATAAATATTATCAAAAATGTCTGGAAATGGAGCAGATCGGTACTTACCAGTCTTACCGGCTCCTAAACATGTGCTATCTCAATATGACTCTTAAGAGAGTCAATATTACACCCCATTTGGGGTGTAATGACATTTTTCGAAAATAACCACCCTAGGTGTCAAACTCAATATGACACTTAAGAGAGTCAATATTACACCCCATTTGGGGTGTAATGTCATTTTTCGAAAATGGGTCCTCAGGTAACCACCCTAGGTGTCAAAATGAATATGACACCCAAAGGTGTCATTTTACACCCATAATGGTGTCAATTTGACACCTTTAGGTGGCCAACTGAGGACCCATTTGTTGACACTTGTTTCAGTGTCAAAATGACACCAAATTATTTTTCAGTGTACATAAAAAAACTGGATGCATGCGTAATGAGCAAATTGTTTGTGTGGGGTTCAAAATTGACCAATGGCAGACACGATAAATACAAAGTATATGAATATTTATGTACCGTCTGTGCAGGAAGGAATCTTGCCTGTTTTACAACTTTTGATAAATTCAAAATAGCCGCTGTTTCGGTCTAATATCACACTTTAGGAGTAATCCTTGACATTGGTCTTGCCCAAAATATTTTCCTCAGAGATATAGCTACATTTCCGCATATGTGATTATTTCCATGCCATTTCATATCTTTCAATATCGTGTAATAAAAAGACTTATGCGTCCGAACAGGGACAGATAATTTGATCATTTTTTACGATTAACTATAAACTCTTTCACAGCCACAGATATATCGCCTCCTCATGTTTCTAGATGTACAGGCGGCAAATTCAATATTAGCACGTTATGAAGGGGTGCGATACGTATCGTGACGCGAATTATGCATACAAAAAATCGTCCCAAGTAATCCCTAGTGTGCTCAAAAGTGCAGTTATTTGGTAAATCCAATGTCAGTAGACCGTGTATTGGTCGGTTGTCGGATGGGAGCGGCTTTCGGCAAGGCGAAGTATCAGAGGGTGTTGTTCGATTGTGTGACATTGAAATCACACACGGTATACGAAGAAGACAAAGTCTCATATTACCCCATAACACCAAGCACTATATTATTAGGATTTCATCTTACTCACATTTGACATTTCTGTGTGTTATGGTCTATGACTTGACTTGACTTGAAACAATCAGTGACTTGACTTGACTTTACTAATTGTATTTACTTGACATGACTTTGAGGATAATTGACTTGATTCAGGTCACATCTGTCTGTGATTTGACTTGACTTGTGACTTGATGTTTAATGACTTGGTAACAGCACTGAAAATGGTACTGATTTATTACTCACAGGTTGCTTGTGGAGGCCATTGAGACAGTTTGCAAACAGTTCATCAAACACAAGAGACAACCCCAATGGTTGATTATACTACCACTTCTACACTTCTTGAGACAAGACTGCAAGCCATATGAACAACCTCAAGGAGGCGATTGCTTGCAACCACAATGGTGGGGAGTGGCAGGACTTGATGTAGACAAAGGTTTCTTGTTCAAGAATTTTGGGTAAGCTCATTAAATACTATAAGGCAGTAAACAGTCCAGCAACTTATTTTTCAGTGGCAAGATCCCTGTTTGGAAAACAATTTGTTGTTGTCTGAAGGTAAAAAGATTCCTAAACTAGGTTCATTTAGTGATTTCAAGATAATACAATTATTGTTTGCATTATTTTTAAACATACTTCTGACCGAAAAGGAATCGTACTAAAATGAATGCACAAAGCCTTTAACATACTGTAAAACACTATAATTTTGCGGATACTTTATTTCGCGAATCGAAAATTACTGCTATTTCAGCGAGCACTTATTTACGATATTCAGATGTTTTACTGTTACTTTCAATGCAAAATTGACAATTTCGTGGGTATTTAATTTTGCGAATCCTCATCCCTCGCGAAATTCACGAAATTAAGTGGTTTTACAGTACCTCAAATATGTTTATTTTATTTTGTTAAAAGTAGTTATATCCATAGACAAACCACTGAGATGGATAACTTACTCCTGCGACTTGCACCACTGTTTGAAGTCGATTGCTTGTTGCAAAGAAGCTATGTATGGCTGAACCTAACACCTGCTGGTTTGGCACAATGTTCACACAATCTACAAGCACCCCCTTTGCTAATGTGCCATGCATTCCATGTCTGTATCAACTGTTCTTCTAACATCTATGGCAGTAATGTTGGGGTAGGTACTTAACAGAGTGAGTCAGAAAGAACGCATTTTTTTAGCGAAAGCACCATGAAAAATCGAACATTGCGTTGATCATAATGTTACAACAATTATAGTAGAAACCGGTATTTTAAAGCCAATCCACAGGATGGCAATAACACATAGTAGTGTTGGCTGGCTGATTCAGAGACGCCAATCAATGAAACTAGTGAAAAACCTGAAAAGGCATGTGACTGTTGGATACAAAATCTTAAAATGACTGGAAACAAATAGAACTATGAAAATATAAGTAATAAAATGCCTGAATTTGAGAAAGAAACCTGAGAAAGGCATCTCAGCTGATTGAGAAAGCGAACCTCATTTAGAGTACATTGAGGAATGGTATCCAGAGTCACTCTCCGATGGGAGTAGCCCGTGGGTTGGAACAGCTCGGTAGTCGGCACTAGAGTCGGGGATATGCCACTAATTAGAACAGCTTTGGTTGAGCCATTTGAACAGGTATAGTGCTTGGTTAATAATACTACGTGTTGGGCTGGAGGGGAACAGCGAGGGCGTATATTTACGTCTAGGTAATTTGTTGTTACCTTTAATATCTATGTAATTGTAATTGACTGCACATTTTTGATAGCCATAACATACTTTCACTGTAAATTGCGGAATGTAAATCTAGATGCTATATCCATGATTATGGCAATCATAGGGGTATATCCATATGATTTTTAAAATTCACTTCAACCCCATAGGATACACAAAAAATTGCCGTTATTTTCTCTTCAAAAAGCATGAAATACCTATAATTTACCAAAAACCTAAAAATATTCTAAAATTCCCCCAAATTAAGATTGAATTTACTTTTATCTCTATCAGACAGATTTTAGTACATTTGATCAACCGTGTTGATATAGAGAGTCCACCGGCAGAAAATATTTGAAACACTGCGATTTGTCAAGTCTGACATCGATCAACATAAGTCATTTATTTGCAAAACGACTCAACATATTTTTTTCATCTAGTTGTTGCAACTTACATAGGATAGTATGTTGCATTACAAAAGGCACAACATCACAATGCTATGGACATAATTCCACCAATGCGTTTGTACAAGCGTACGTGCGTAAACCTGGAAGTGCGTACAAAAAATGACTGTGCGTCCTGAAATCATCACGATCATGCATGCATATAGTTTTTCGCGAATTTCATGCATGCTGAACGCAGTTCCGCGATCAACAACAAAACATGCTCGAGGGGAATAGCTTGAATTTCGTCCATAGCATTATGACTATGACTATAGTAAAATGTAGGCACTGGTATATAAACAAAATGGCTGGATGTGTATTCAAAATAAGTCATAAAATAAATAGTAAACAAATTGATTTAAAAATATATAAATAGAAAAGGTAATATTAAAAATGAATAGTTCAGTAAATATATGTACACAGTGACCCAAACGTGTTGATATCTTTTTAAAGCTTCATATCTCTGGTAATAATTTGAAATACAATTCTATATACTTGGATAAATTTACGGGAGTAAGAGAGGGAAAGAGGTAGTGACGAGAAAAAAGGTGGTCCACAATGATTCTTTCTTTATTTCAGATTAAAATAATCCTTGATATGAACATTATTAATTTTGTGCACAAAATGTAATAAGTGAAAGCCATTTGGAAAACTCCAAGTGAGGAACATGCAGCGTGTGATTACAACAACTTACATCACAAGTCCTGCAAATTGAACAATTGTATGGTCTTAAGAGTTATGTGACCAAACCTTTCATTAAGTGGTTGTGCCTCAGAAAACAGGGTTAAGTTGGGTATCAAAATCATTTTTGGTACACCCTGTTACCCATCATAAGATATGTTATTTTATTTTTTGAGCATTATTAATACTGTAATGTATGATAACATGTTTTATTTTAAATTATGCAGCTCTTAAGCAGTGGTTTAAAGATACTTGAACAACAAGTTTCTGAACTTAATCAAAAACGGTAAGATTATTTGAAAGACACTTAAGTGGGTCCAACCAGAGTAATATCATGATGGCTTTTGGTTAAAATTATCAGACACTGAGAGAATCCAAATTTTTGATACCAAAAATACAAGTTTCCATACGGTTGCCATGGAAACGGCCGCCATCTTTGAAATTTCAGGATTTTACTATTTTTAATTCTTCTCAAATGCTGAATGACAATTCCAGCTCAGATTTGTTAAATAAGAGACACTTTATGAAATTACAGAGGGAATTTTTATGGGTAAAATTGTTATTCCGAGAAATCCCTATTTAAAGTCTAGGTGGAAATATGCAAATATGGTCCTCATAATTCATTGATTGTTTGCAATAAGTTTTAATTTAAAAAAGAACATGTCCTATACATAATCCAGACATGCCCTCAATAATCCGAATATCGCAGGTGCTTTTATTAATCCAGGTAAACATGTGCCTTTAATAATCCAGGTAGGCCTACCTTTGTGCTTTCTAGATTTTTAGATTTGTGTACCCGCCGGATACCCTATGTATGCATATCCCATGTGACCTGGAAATCAGGTACCCATTGTCCCATGATATCCAGGCACCATAGGCCTAAACCTACCCCTAATCTAGTTACCACAGGTGCCCTTAATTAATCCAGGTACTGCAAATTATATCGAGATACCCTCCCCTCGTGCCTTTACTATCATATTATCAAGAAGCGTGGGTGCCGAAGATATAGCGGGGCAGTTATTCATATCAAGATTATAAAAAGGTGAGTAATATCAAAGCGTTATAAATGTTTAAATATCAAGAGCATATCCTTAAATAATCCAGGTACCCAAGGTGCCCTTGATATAATGTACACTGTGCCCTTAATACACCATGTGCCTAGGCCCAATGTACTCTTAATAATACAGATACCCAGATGTTCCTTATCCAAGTACTCCTCATGTTCGTAATAAACCAGATGCTCCATAGGCCAGCCCTACCCCTCAAAGGTGGTGGTAATACTCCAGATACCTAACAATCCACGGTACCGCATGTGCCGTTATGTAAATACCAATATGCCTGTACTATATCAATGTGTAAAGAAAAGCGCGGGTGCCGAAAATTTAATTGGCGGTTAGTCATATCAAAATGTAAGAGGCTATTGTAAAACAGCAAGAGTATGTCCTTGATACTCCATGTATCATAGGTGCCCTTAATACTGACTATGAGCGTGTTTCTACTGGGGCACTGCAAAGTTAATGTTAAGTATTACCACTAACTTTTGAATCCCCACCTCCCCCCACCCCCCCCCCCCCCCACCCCCCGTTTCTACTCGCGAAAAGTTACCGCTATAAGTGTATCGATCCTAATCGATGGGCCACGACATTTGACCTTTTGTTATACCAAACAATGCCATCCCACCTGAAAAAGACTGCCTCACAATGCGTAGATTCCAGCGTGTGCGTGTATACGTCCGGGTCGCGATCTTTATTACCGTAAACAACATTTGATACCTGACGGAGTAAAGTGCATAGCACATGTACATTGTACAGCAATACATCTATACAGTGAGTGAGTACGGTTAATAAATTCGCGTCCGGGTCACAGAACTTAACGTTAAGATTTAACAGGTAGCTATTTTTAGGAAAGTTACCGTTAATTGCCGTTAACAAACCTGGTTTGTGAATGTTTTTGGGGTTATTAAACCTAGCCGTTAATTGCCTTTATATGGCTGTTTTTACTGGGCAATACGCTCATTGCATGGTGCCACAGGACCTTAATAATCTAGATATACCATATAACCCTTGGTTATCCAGGTACACAATGTACACATGGTGCCCTTGATTATTCAGGTACCACCCCCATGTGCTTTAATAATCAAGATAACCCTCATGTGTCCTTAGTGATCACATATAACGAGACCTCCCTGGACTATTTGGTATCTTGAATCGAATATTAATGGCACCCGTGATAACTGGATTTATATGGGACATGGGTGTATGCGGTTATTTGGGCCTAATTGATTGGTCCATCAGAGCTCTTTTTACAGTGTTACCAGTTTGATTTGTACCTATGTCTCCTTGATAATCCAGGTAGGCCCTACCAAATACACCCTTAAAATCCAGATATCACATCGGTGACCCACGTGTGTATACTATTTCCAAGTAATTGGAGACAGTCTGCGTTTTATAATGAACCCCGTAGTCCAGATACCATGGGTACCCTTAATAATCCAGATACCCTCTAATCACAGATGGTAGATGGTAGAAACTTGCTACTGTATAATAAACATGACAATATACAGCTCGTTCCGTTTATCCAGATACCCCATGTACCCTTATATATGTCTCACCCACACTCATGATTATATTCATGTTTAGAATAAATCGTAGGATTTAACATGTTTAAGTCAAAACATTCATTAATTGTCCATATTTATAACAGTGGAATCATGGGTGAATCCATCAAATGGGGTTACCTGCATATTGGGTGACTCCAACAAATGGGGTTAAAACTGAATGGGGGATTACATCAAATGGGGTTAACTGCATGGGTGACTCCATCATCAAATGAGGGTTACCTGCATAGGTGACTCCATTATCAACATGATCAAATGGGTTACCTGCATGGGTCACTCCATCATCAAACGGGTTACTGCATGGACGACTGCATCAAATGGGGTTACCTGTATTGGTGACTCCATCAAATGGGGTTACCTTTTACGGGTGACTCCATCAAATGGGGTTGAATGTACAGGCGACTCTATCAAATAGGGTTACCTGTATGGGTGACTCCATTGAAAACAATCTTGAAAACAATAAAATACATAAGAAATATAACACATGTAAATGTATAGGAGATCATTTAAAGGTAGATGTTCCGATTTTCAACTTGAAGTTTTCTATTCTACATGAAAGGTCATCCTTAAAAAAGTCGTGTTCCAAAGTTTGAGTTGCATAGCTCTAATGGTTCTTATTTTAGACGCACAAGATGCTGTGAACTGTACCCATTGAGTAGTACACAAACTATATCGGTGGTTACCACCATTCGCGGTAATTCGACGTTATTTCATCGATTTCTCCGTAATTATACCGATTTAGGCCGTCAAATTTCAGTATGATGATGAGAAAAATACGAACTTTCATATGATATGAAAATCTCCGTATGTTTGAAATAATTCTGTGTTACGAAAATGTGATCGGGTCATCTACCTTTAATTTCCAACAATTTTGCGTTATCTCTACTACTTCATTCAACCATAACTTTTGAACTGAAAATAGAATTTTGATCAAATAAAAAGAACATTAAAGCTAAAACTCTGAAGTTGTTCATGATTTAAAATTTAAAAATAGCATTTTACTAAATGTTTGTGTTTTATTTAGTTGGATACCCTCTTAATTGTAATTTTGCGCTTTATAGCCACGAATATTAAATTGGTGGTGTTTTCCCGCAAAAGACAGTATTGGAAATTCCCATTAGAGGCTTTCTTGGGTTATCCATGTATTATGTATTCATATATGGGCTACAGTATGCCTTCAATTTCAATATGAAAAATAACTATGCTCGGGCATAGTCGCTGTGTTTGACATTGCTGACCTTTGACATTTTGCAATTTTTTTCATTGTCTGCGTTTTTGTTTACATTATTTTGTTGTTGTTGCACACATAAGAAATTGAAGACTCGACGGAAAACCAAACGCCGCGGCCTTCGTTACCCATATTGACGAAAAAGTCATCAAAGGTATCATTGATTCAGCTGACAGCCTAAATACAAAGCGTCAAATGAACTACGCTGTTAAATTCTTCAAGGAATACCTAGCAGTTATTATTAGCATGACAAGAACGGTGAAAAGTATTAAAGGAAATCGCTTGTAGCGATAAGGTTTGGTCTACATCCGCGCTACTTTCAATTCGTCAAAGATAATTGATATTGTCCATCATTATCATTTCATGGAACTTTGGTTAGTGAATAATATTTTAACCAATCAAATGACAATCTATATATTTGGTTTATAAATCAAATGTTGACTGTTTTCATTCGAGTCACGATTACGATTCAAATTATAGGCTCAAGCTGATCTTAAAAAACAGACTATGCCCCGATAACAAGACAAATACCGTAAACTTTGAAGGTGACTCTACATTCATTGAATAACCCAATGTTTGTAAATTGTAATAAGTCTTTTATTCATGTTGTACTGAAAATAGATTTAACAGTCAGATACGGTGTCCATTACCTTTTTCAGCGACGTCAATATATCACAAGATGATGCAATCAACCTGGTACACATAACTTCAGAGATTACCATGGCTCTGTCTGAAAGAACTATTTTTTCAGCCCATGATATAGTTGCATTAGGCTGTGAGTTATTTGCAGCTTCACACAGAGCGTTTGTGTACAGCATTCCAAGAGAGACTCGCACACAGACAAATGTTTTGGACAACATACACAAGGTAGCTCAGAAAGTACTGGCTAAGTTGCTTCAATGGCTTGACAAAGTATTTTCAATGACAATGACACGTGATGATGGAAAAACTCTCAACTACCGTCAAGAAATATATGTGAGTGCAATCAATTGTTTTATAACATTTTTTTAAATACATACTGATGAAATATGCTTAAGGCGACGGAAAATTAACCTGGTCTCTACGGGCCTGATTTACCCAAACATATAACAATTTGGACAATTTGTTTCCTTTACAAATGAAAAGACCAATCGACCCATATTTGATTTAAGTTTGTCCAAAAACGGAAAATTCTTACAGATTCTTGTGAATTTTTGTGTCATTTTGAATGATTTTGATTTGATTTTAACTGGTACTCAAAACATCATATAGAGAAACATTTAAGCATACAAACATGTAAAAGATTGCACAAACCTATTTTAAAAACATATAGACATAATAAAATATGAGCAAAAGTACCAAGGATAGCCCAAAAAGCTTTGAGCACAAAGCTTATTTCCATTGGGGTCCTTTAACAAGCATAGAAAGGCAGAAAAAAACATGAAAACAAAACAAAAACAAACGAAAGGCACGAAAGAAGCACAAACGCCAAACAAAAACAAGGACAAAACAAATAAAAACAGGGCACGAGCACAAGGTGAGACCAGCTCATAAATCAATTGAATCATAACTCGCCAAGTGTCTTTTAACTAATTGTTTGAATAAACTAAAATTATTGGTGTTCTTGATCTCGCTCGGCAATGAGTTCCAGTGATGAATAGCAGTATTATAAAAAATAAATCTAGCTTGACCCTTAGAAGAAGGAACAACAAAGTTGAACGGGCTACCCCTGGTACTATATTTATGCAAAGATGACACTCTAGTAAAATACAATTTCATATAATCAGGAGACAAATCATGAAAAATCTTAAAAACATGGTTAAGTTTAAGTTGCACAACACTATCCCGGCTTGATAACATCCCTACCATGTCCTATTTTTTTTGACTAATATGGGTGCGCGGTCCCACACCCAAAATAAAACGGACAATTTTGTTTTGCATGGTTTGAAAACGATTTTTGAATTTTTGAGAAATAGCTGAATACCAGGAAGAGCATGCATAATCAAAATAACACATAATCAATGCTGAACACAGTGTCTTGCGGGTTTTTAAATTTAAACAATCAGCGTGCCTGTATAATAATTTGAGTCTCCCGCTGGCCTTTTTGAAAACATTTAAAGCAATCGACTCCCCTGAAAGAGTATTGTCCAGGGTGACTCCTAAATACTTGACAGATGAAGAGGTGTTAATCATATTACCATTACAAATGACAGAAAAATTATCAACAGAATTAAGCTTCCTCTTTGTACCAAATAAAATAGCCTCTGTCTTACCATGAAGGGAGAGCTTGTTATCAATCAGCCATTGTCTGCAATTTTCTAACTCTTGACTTAGTTTATCCGCAATAATTGTGGGATCTTTGCCAGAAACCAGCAAGCCACTGTCATCAGCATATAAAGACACTTTACAGTCGACACTGATGGGCATGTCATTCACATAGCAGAGAAATAGGAGAGGACCAAGGATAACCCCGCAGGTGATTCCCAGTGGGCAGAATCAACCTGGTTAACATTGACAATTTGCCTCCTACCGCTCAAATACGATCTAAACCACTCAACTGAGGACACACCCATGGTCTCTAATTTGTTTAACAGAATGACATGGTCAACAGTGTCGAAAGCCTTTTGAAGATCAATTAAAACCATACCAGTAAAATTACCACAAGAGGTCTGATTATGAATGTAGTCGGTTAAGTGAGTTAAACATGTGTCTGTTGAGAAGGATCGTCTAAATCCAGATTGAAAGCTATAAATGATATTATTCTCTCTTAGATAGCTCTCAAGCTGGGTATAGACAGCCCTTTCAAGAATCTTTGAAGCGACACTGAGTATACTCACAGGTCTGTCATTACCAACTTCTGACCTTTCCTTTTTCTTAAAAAGTGGCTTCACACGAGCAGTTTTAAAATCTTGTGGAACGGAACTAGAACTAATAGATAAATTAATGATGTGAGCCAAGTGATCTTTTATAGCTATAGCACCGTCTCTTAGAAATCTAGCCGGAATACCATCAAGACCAGTACTTTTAGTTGGGTTTAACGCACAGAGTTCTTTGAAAACAAATTCGGAAGTGATGGGCAAGAGGTTAAAACGTTTTGACTCAGTCCCCTTTTCCTTATAATAATTCTTAAAAAGAAGATTTGTTACCAAGTTGCCAGCAGCATTAGTATAAAAGTCAATAAAACTGTCGGCCACTATTCCAGGATTAAAACACTTCTTACCATTCACATTTAAGACAATTTGCGACTGATCTTTACTTTTTGAGCTGTAACCAAGAGATTTGAATTGCTTCCAAAGACCTTTAGGATTATTTTTGTTTTCCTCAATTTTGTTAGAAAAATATGAAGCTTTGGCCTTTTTAATATCCCTTTGGATTCGATTTCTGATTTTACAGAACTGAGCATATACATCAGAATTTGTCACTGTCTTTAATTGGTATAGTAACCTATCCCTTGTACGAATGCTATCTAAAATGGCATTATTCATCCAAGGTTCAGTTTTGTTCTTGATGCGAACCTCTATGGGGGATAAGGCGGACTGAACAACCGGAAAGGTCCGCCCGCCCGTAGAACATTGTTTTGTGAAGGATTTTTCATATCTAATAATAAGTTTACAAATATACAAACTACAGTCATATTATGTTGTCAGGTTTTAAACAGTTTTACATTTTCTGATAGTTTGAAATATAATATGTTCATTCTAGGTCTGGAATAGGTTACTGAGTGTCACCTTTGATATACCTTTTGCTGACAAGTGGAGAGATCAACTTGAAGGTCTGCTAAATGGTCGGATCAAAAAGGTAAAAAGATACTGAATATACAGAGCATTATAGCATGGCATGTGGTAATTGTTAAGTAAATCAATATTGTTTTTATAAATCAATTTATTAAGCACCTAAAATATACAATAGCCACTTTTAAACTGACTCAGCAGACAGACAGAAGATGAGAAGAGAACAAACAAGTACTTTGGTCATCAGTGGAGAAATGTTTAAGTGCACATCAATAATACAAGCACTTAAGAAAGAAATACCCCCAAAACACCAAAGCAAAGTTTGAGGTAGAATGTAGAAAATGGAAGAAAAAGAAGTACAGTAGAAGAAAATTCATATATAAATATACATGCACAAACAATGTATAACAATCTACCAAAATCAATAGATGATAACATGGTTATTAAAAGCGTCTGCCAAGTTAAAACTGTTCAACCTGTGGGTAGACATTTTTTTAAATCTAGTAATTGCCTTAGTGTGCGAGGTGGGATAAAGATCGAGATAAGTTCTATAGGCATCGGAATTCCAATCGCCCAAGATGCGCACGAGATCCGCGGAAAGACCTAATTCGAGTGCCCATGAGGCACCGCCGCGACGAAGTACAGCGTTATGTGTAGGATGTTTTCCCAACATAGATAGTAACTGTCGGAAACGTGACACAAACATGGCTGATGAGAAGGATCGATACAGAAATCCGTTGCGTAATACAAATGCTGGACCGGCTACCGGAGCATCGGAGGTCATACTGAAATATTGTAACACAGCTGTAACGGGCAATTGGTTGCCCTGGTAGATATGGTAGAGGGACTCGGAGCTCGCGTTCTTGACATTGGATTGTTTTTGACCATCTCACTACGACTTCCAAGCCGCCGTTGATTACACGAATATCGGCCCGTCCTAAGTGTTTATCAGCAACATATACAGTTGGATCCACGTTGGATCCACGAAATAATCCAAAAAAGGCGACGCCGCTGCCCAGAAACAAGCATCCCGCTGTTGAGACAAATTGATTAATTGTATCATCTGAAGAAGGAGCTGGGGTGTGACAGGCTCCTTATGACATACCCGAGCCCCTTTTACCCAGCAACAAGGACTTAAGGGTCCAATTATCCAGGAAGGGGTTTGCCAATCCCTGTTCCGCGTGAAGGAGTCGGATTATGTTTAAATACTGCATAATTGAGGTAAACTGAAGTCGCTCGGCGAGAAACACATTGTACCTACAAATCACCTGAGACGACGCTGGTACAGGAAAGTGTCACAAAACTGCATAAATGTTTTTAAATGGGTTTTATATGTACTCTTTGTTCCTACCGCAAACGCTTGTGCTCTATACTGAATTACCGCATCCAATCGTCTTTCCGTTTCAGCAGTTTCACAATCTGTGGATGAAGAGCATGGAAAGAAGACATGGACATACATTTATGAGTAATCATATTAAATGTAGCAGTATAAAATCCATGAGCACGAGACCATTCATGTAACAATGATTCCAGTAACATAACGTAACCAAGTTCATTATGAAATTGATTACAAAGTATGGGTACAATTAATCATCAAAATGTCAAAGTCACTACAATTTTAGTAAAGGTTACAATGACAGCAATGTTTATTTCACATGTTTGACCTTTTGACCTGACCTTTGAACATAAGAAGAAACCTTGCGCAACCAGTTTGGTGTTTCTGAAGAGGTTGCGCAACCTTGCAGCAACCATCCGCAACCTTGCGCAACCAGTTTGGTTCTTCTGAGAAGGTTGCAGGAGCTTGCGCAACCAGTTTGGTTCTTCTTAGAAGGTTGTGTAACCTTGCAACAATCATCCACAACCTTGCGCAACCTTGCGACACTCTTAATGTGCAACCTTGCGACAACCTTGCCAACCTTGCTACAACCTTTCGCAACCTGGTACCACCTTGCTGCAACCACATTTTGGTGATTGCATTTTCGTAAGGGATGACAAATCACATAATTGCCGTGTGCAATTATTGTCTTTATTTGAGCCTCCACTTTGCTGCACATCTCGCGTAAAGTGGTCGATTTGTAATTATTAACACAAGTAGGTTTTAAACTTGGAATTAATGTCGGTTATACGAAACCCATGTAATATAAATTCTTCATCCACATCATCACACAATTCCTCCTCCCATATATAGTAAACGGAAGGGGAGAAACAAAATCAAACTCAGAACAGTCTAAAACAGGAGAAGGATGGGTAAAAACCTGGTCAATATTCACTGGGGGTTTGCATTTTTGAGTGTGTTGTAGAATTAGCATTGTGTAGAAACATAGGATGGGCTTTACCACAACCTGGTATACGACATGTATGGGATCTGTCTTTTACAGCGCGCTCCCAACCGACAAAGCCCATCGTTAAACCAGGGAGGTGTAATAGTATAACATCTCTCTGGTTAAACAACAGACAAATCGGCAGACCATCATGGGTGAAAGGCCCTTAGGTTTTTCCTGGCTGTTGAGAATGCTTTGTTGTACCTGAGAATGAGGAAGTGCTTGAGGGTTGCAGCGGTATTAATTTTCGATACAAATATTGTGAGTCTGATCCCCACGCAAAACCCATTTCAGACTGGAGTTCACGGTACTCATGATCGTACAACACGACCGAACTCCATTGATACGTATGGCAAGTTCGCCAATCTTTGCATTATAGCCAATGTACTGCATAAGAGGAACTGGGCCATAATACGGGCGTTCACCAAAACCCACTGCCCCGGTTTAATTTCAGACGGGTGCAATTTCTTACCCGTAGATCTACGGAGGTAAATAGTATTAGTAACCCCATCCCCTCGCGCAACTTCCTCTTCCTCAGTAGTACTCATTGATGGTACAAAATCAACAATAAGACAAGACTTCTCACCTTTGTTCTGCAGTCGAAGGAACAATCGCGGGTCTTGGTCTATAGATCCATATGTAGACTGCAGAATTGTAGGTGAATTGGCTGAGCGCGTGATATTACAATCCGTCAGCAGTTTGGCCAATGCATCTGCTTCCGGTACCGAATTCAAGGTGTTGTTTACATCAGCGGCATATCCCACGATGGTTTTGACACCGTCAGATGTAGTTGATCCTGTAGTTCTGCTATCGTCCGCCTCTCCACCTCTATTTCCAGATGTTCTCGTTGTAGTTTCAGCTCTGCGAGAGAGGTAGAACTCACAGCTTCTTCCTCACGGTAATCTTTTGGTATTTGAGGTGGCACGGCGTGATCGGGAACTGGTACTGAGTCCTGAGATTCCATGTGAGACAAGTTTGCCTCAGATTCAGCATGGAGCGATGGTGTGCCGCTGGTATTATCATTTGACATGTGTGGGACTTCTCCAACTGCTTCTACTTGCATAGGCCCTAGACAATGATTTGCTGACGGCTCTCCCCACCAATGTTTTGTTTTTGCAGCAGGGAGATGGCACCCTGTGCAAGATTTAGAACGTCGATTGCTAGGCATGGTGGTAATGTTTTCACTTGAACCGATGAATTTGAGAGCGATGCGCTCGACAGCAATCTGAAAACGATACTGACCTCCCCCAGTGAATTTGACAAAACAAGTAGCATTACCCGAACCCACTTGACTTAACGTAGCGTGAACTACGTAAGCATGGTAAGTGGGTATAGATAAAAAATTCCCTTTAAAAGGGATAACCCATGCGCAAGACGATTCCATTTATAAAGATAAAAATAAAATAAATGGAAGGCACCGATTTTAATCATTTCATTATTTTAAAGATGAAATTGCTCTTTAGGTTGGTCAAAATTGGAGGAAAAATACCTATAACTTATTTTCACAGTGTCATAATTCGGTGCGAAAAAAAGGTTATAGGCCTAAATAATGCATTGACCTACATTGTACGAGGGTCATTCAATAAGTTCTACCTCCTCCCTCATAACATCGCTAATATTAATGTCAACCTCATGACATTTGTCATGATTATAGCTCTGAATCATAGCTACAAATGTGTAGTAAACGATAATTGATACCTGTTTTACTTTTGTTATGACGCGGTCAAAGCCATACTAGAGAGATTTTACACAACGGACACATTACCTTAAAAATATACACATGTTTCGGGTGTTTTTTCGTATTGTATGGTTAGATATAGGAGCATGATTTAAATACTGAAAATGGAAATGAATGAATGATATCTGAATATGTTACAGTATTACCATGTACAGATAAGATTGTAAACAATATTAACTCTTGTAGGCTTGCAAATCGTGTACTATCAACTCAAATGTATTGCTATGCCTTTGGCATACCAGAATACTGCCATCAGTCAAATTTTCGTTGTTATAACTAAGCCACAATGATGCCTCGAATGTTAAATTTTTACCATAATAGTCAGGTGCAACCTTCAGAATAGTCAATCAGGTAGAAAATTATAGCTTTGACAGACTTTGAATCCCTCCATTTAGTTCGATGTATTGAAGATCGCTTAGTTATCATGAAAGTCAAATATGACTTTTACAGGGTTCTCTAGGGGAGGGGTAAACTGAATGGTTGTCCTGACCTGGATCTGGCTAATCAGAGGGCATATTTTTTCCAAACCAATCAGTCAACTTTATTGTTTACCGTCTGTTAAAGAGATATCTGACATTTAGAACGGTTATAATTGACCGATAGGTATGTTTTGCCTCTTACAATAGGCCAATTGAAAAGCACTTTGGCGAGATTTTGCTGCTTTTCAACCGTTTCCGTCACACTAAATCGAGGTTTGGTTCTCACTGCATGTCCGGAAAAGTACAACCAGTACTCAGATCAATTTACATTGGATGTGTAGCTGAGGTTCCAAGCTACAATCGTGTGTTATTTGATAAGACTGGCTCATATAATAATAAAGTTATGAGGTAGGAGGTAGAACTTATTTAATGACCCTCGTATTTAGCTTAATTTCCAGATTAATCCAATTCCAACCCTGCTTTGGATGTTTAATTCCATGTCTACAACTGAGACAACGCTATTTAAGGTTAAAGTGTATCCCTGGCATGCCTGGTCAAAGACAAGTCAAAAGAAGTTCTAATTGCAATCAAAACTGCATACTGCCAGCTATTCCAAAATTGAAATGAAACAAAAACCTCTTTCTATTATGCCAAGCACACAGAATTGTCATTACTGATAATTGATGTTCTTATTGCTCTTTCAAAACTTATTTCATGATGTCCCTTCATATGTTAATGAGGTAAAAGGTCAAATTTACATTATGATGTTGACTTATTATGTCTTTAACAAGGAGGCTATACTATGTCCTCTTTCTTTCTAGTTGCCTGATGCCTGTGGTTTGAGAGCCACCTCGTTTTTAATCTACCCCTATAAACGGACGACCTATTTGGGACCGCTGTCCCTATTTTTAACTTTTGATTTTGCGCGAAACCTTTTTTTTGCATTGAAATTATTGAACCAAAATAATAACAATCCATACTGTAAAAGTGTACGTTCTCAATAACAATAACTCAATAACAATACTATTTTCGCAATTGATGCTCATTTTGGTTTGTTATGAGCTAAGACAGTATACCTATCGTTCAAGTTTAACCAGATAACCATTTAAATCTTAATCTTCGGATATTTTCAATAAAATTACTTATTTGGTGAAGAAGGTAGCCCCCCCCCCCCCCCGGGTAGGCCATCTATTTAGCAAGTATCAGGTTTAACAATCGCTCTTCGGGAGCAATGCCACAAGTCTTGCTTTATACAAAACTTAGAGTTCTTACTAAAAGGATTCTAAGTGTCTCTTAGAAATTGTTTCCTATACTCGACTCTTGCTTGACTAGTCTGGTGGTTATCTACTACAAAATACAATGAAAACTTTAACAATTACAATATTTTTTTTAAAAAGGCATACAAGACATTATTGAGGCAAAGGCCTAAGCTACAGAGTCCCGTTCAAGGATGCCTTACAATATTCCGCTATGCCAAAACACTCTTTCAAAGCATTTGCCTGGCATTTCTTGTAATCTCAATGATAAAAAAATAATGATCTTCCGTAAATTATATTACAAAGCACACAATTTAATCAAAGATCGACCGAAAAGAGACAGTCTTTGAATATGAACTTACAATACACTAATTTACCAATTTATTTAACAATGTAAAGGGTTCAACAAAAGAAAGTATACTACTCTGTTTATGTCATTTTGAGTAACATTCAATTTTTTGTTGTTGACCAAACAGGCTTGATAGGCATTTAGATGAATCTTTTAGACATAATTTGATACCAAATTTGCTCCCTAACAACAAAGATAAACCATGATTAGCACCATTTAAAGAAACATTTCCCATTTTCAAAAGTCTCATTTTCCGATACACAGCACGAGAAAAAGGACCAAATGTTAACACACACAATGTCGTACGACCCAACGCATTTGCACTGTGCGATCGATAGCCCCGTCAATCCTGGCTATACAAACACCCCCCCCCCCCCCCCCCCCCCACACAGAGAGACCCCAATTGGTCCTTTCTTCTCCTCGTGCTGTGTATTGGAAACGAGACTTTTGAAAATTGGAATCATGGTTAATCTTTGTTGTTAGGGGGCAAATTTGATATCAAATTATCAAATTATGCCTAAAGATTCATCTAAATGCCTATCTAGCCTGTTTGGTCAAACAAAAATTGAATGTTACTCAAAATGACATAAACAAAGTGGTATACTTTCTTTTGTTGAACCCTTTAGATACCACATATGTAGTGGTCTATTACCCTAGGCAAGTTACATTATCATTTATTAGAAGTGAGAATAATTTTTTTCAGTAAAAATCATAACTTTGGTAATATTGAATAGAATTCCTCCATTCAAACATGAAACTAAACCTACTCTGGCACTTTCTTTTCATTGTTTGCACTTAAATTGCTGAAATCAACAAAAGATGTGTTAATTTCATACACAAATAATGTCTTCACTCACATGCCCATATCTTCCTTATTAGACCACCTCCCTGAGTGAATACACAAATAATGTCTAACTCACATGCCCTTATCTTCCTTATCAGACCACCCCCCTGAGCGAAAACCAAACTAATATCCCATGCTTGAAAGCATGGGATGAAAAGACAACGTTAATCCAATAGATAGGTCTGCAAACGCTTAAAACATTCCTCAAGTAATTACATTAATTGAGGATACACCACAATAAAAGTTATTTATAAGTACCGCTATGAAATCTCTATTTAGATAGATGGTCTGCAAACGCTTAAAACATTCCTCAAGTAATTACATTAATTGAGGATACACTACAATAAAAGTTATTTATTAGTACCGCTATGAAATCTCTATTTAGATAGATGAACATCGAAATAAAAGTGTGGCTAGAACATGATAAAGATATACAAATATAAATATACAATAAACAGAGATCAGAGGGACCTGCCTTGTGATTATTACACATAGATAGCCATAAGCAATGTATTGTCCCAGGTGGATGAGGCAAATTGAAAGGTACACAACTTATATCAAGTATCCTCCATTTGATCAACCAATGTTCAGTTCAAACCATACCTGTCAAACATATTCAAATAGAGAGATCTTAAATCAAGTTCCATTTGCCCCCATGTTGTAGTACATGTACACTGTCAGTGTGGCTTCTACGAAACACCCTGCCCAATGCTTACCAGTAATGAGGGTTATTAACCATGAGAATTAGTAAATAAAGCTATTCCTTTAATGACGACTGCGTGTATCGTTATCATTCCAATCAGTGAAATTAGGTCACGATAGATATTTACATTTAAAAAGAAATGTGGAAGACTAGTATTTAATTGATGTTTTACATATTTTTCTTTTTTCTTTAAGTTGGATAACCTGTCCAAGGCAGAGCTGTTTAGCACTCAAGATGATCCAAATCTTAATGGTACCCTCAGCAAATGTCTTAGTGAAAATGCATTTTCTGCTATAGATAGCCTCATGAATGTAAGTATAGTTTAGGCCAAAGTGAGAACAAAAACATTTAGGGAAACTTGGGGGATGATTTTAGTCTTACTGATATATGAGGCAAATTACTTTTGTGACAGCTAATGTTTGAGACTGGTGCACTAAATTTCATTTGTTCTTCAGTGGGTTTGCACGAGAAAACCATGCAGAACCGGGAATAAGGAGGTCGGCCATTTTTGTTCATATTGTGGCCAGGGCATGTATATAGTGTAACAACTTCAATTTATCGGTAAAAAATTCACAGTGTTTCTAGATGCTAAATTATCATACTTTGAAATCACACCTTTTTACCACAAATACTCCAAGCTTTATTTACATGCGTATTTGTATGCATACGTTTAAAATAGCAAAGCTTGAGGATTTCAAACTAGTTTTTGTTTCAGGAACTACTCTGCAGTTAGAATACATGAACAAAAGTACCAGTAACGTTCCTACTTTAGGAAAAAAATACATCAAAATGTCTCTAAAAAGGTGATTATTTGGTCAAAAAATGGGTTTGAATGACTTCGTTGTTTCTTCTTGGACAGTAGATTCACGAATTAGTTTCATATGTACTGTGAAGCTAACACCTATGCCCTGCCTTTCAAATAATAAAACCATTGTAGTTAAGTTTCTTTAAACTAGAAACACTCATCGGTTTATGACAATGTGAAATGATGTACAATAATTAGTTACGTATACATGGGGTTACCGTGCACACACACACCCCCAGGACTCCCTCAAACCAACTTCTTTTACTTACTTTCATGGTCCTAAAACATATTCAGGATGTTACCAAAAATAATGTTGGTATGCTGAGGGGTTATTCAAGATGGCGTCCAAAATGGCCGCCCAAACTGGTAAAATCTCATAAAATGATATAAATAGCAATCAAAATGGATGGTGAAAGTATAGTTTTGATAGTGGGGTGTATGTTTTACACCACTAGAAACTCATATCCAAATTTCTTGCTTTGTTTACACACCCAAATTCAAGATGGCCGCCAAAATGGCCGCCTAAAATGGTTAAATTCCTTAAATTGGCATATATGAACCAACATGTATGATCAGAGTATAGTTTTAACAATGGGATGTATGTAATAGACCACTAGAAACTCATATAGAGCATTTTTGCTTTGGTAACATACTTTAAAATCAAAATGGCCGCCAAATTAATGGTCAAAAATGCAATGTTGAAAGTAATGTCAATACTGGTGATCTTTGGTGTTTAAATACATACAATAAAATCCAAAAGTGGGCTCACAAATGAATCCTTTCTTGTCTTTGAACCTGTTACTTTGATATCGAAATGTCCACATATTTCCTTTAAACAGGGTAATTTCAGTTTTCCAATGCCATTTGTCTGGCAAGATTGCAAAGATTTATGTCCTCATACATCAAAGGATGTTGATAGTCCAATTGCTTAATAACTGTTGCTTGCATATCTCGCCACTCTTGCACTTGAACTAGTGCTTCACAGTCGTTAATATCAATATGCACTGCTTCTACAGCATTCATGGTGACATTCTCGTCTTTACGACCTTTTTGCACTAATGACATTCGGGAGAAGAAGCTAGCTATCTGTTTTGCAGTTCTCCATTCCTCTGAATGAAAGGCCAATTTGCATCTTCATTCAACTTGTGTTTCATCATGTGTGGAACATCTTGGGAGTTAGCTTTTCTGCCCGTGGTATTTCCTGTGTTGAAAATATCAATAAGGAATGCTTTCACACTATTTGACATTCTAGATGGTTTCTTTGGGTTTTTCAGTGCCCACCCACTACAATGCACTATCCAAGTCAGTGTTCTCCTTTCCAGATGTATTGTCCTCTGTGTTGGAACTATCAGCTTATGATAGTGCTTGCACACCAAGTGTTATACCTGATAACGTGTCTGCCCAATTCTTCTTTAATCTACCAAAGGCAGATTCCTGCTCTACATGTTTCAAATGTTTCCCTGTATCTAAATGCATCTGCAGGTTTTCTTGATCTTCAAATGCTTTAATGCATCCAGCTTCAGTACACGGGAACAATAATTGTCTCGCAGTATTTGAAGATGATGTTGAACGCATTTTGTTCATCTTTCCTTCACTCTGCGTCCCAAAGTCAGTTACCAGGATATTATAGACCATTTGGCATGTTTGATTCTTTGTCACCACATGTATCTTTATATGGAACAATTCGTCCAGGTCCTATTTTAAAAGCACGCCACACACGAATCCCATCTTCTTCGTATTGAAAGTTATTCATGAGGCTAATGCCCTCCCATTTGGTCTGTTTCTGTTGTTCCAATGGGGTGTCAAGCTTGGCTACTGCTATCCTGCATCCCTTGACTCCTGAACTTGACTCAATTGCTGCCTTCATGTCACAAGCTAGGGGGGGCTGGGGTACCGCGCCATTTTGCAATATTTTGCGAAATCGATCGTGGTTATCACGTGATACGTATCGTGGAAAAATAATGTACACTGTTTTAACGAAATGCACTGTGGGATTGTGTTACCAGCCTAAAAGTATAGAGGTCGCAAACTTGCTTATATTGAGCCTAGCTATAACAAGCTAAAAGTGACATCTCTAAATGTATTACCAAAGTGTGAAATTGTTGGACACACTGGTCAAATGGTTTTACAACAAGTTTTGCTATCATATTATCAAACTGAACTCAAGTTAAATCACTCTATATCGAGCAATAATATAATTGTTTACGCATTTTAATTGTTTACTTTAGACAAAGTTAAATAAATCAAGGATACATTTATGATAGATAAATAAATAAAAAGAAAACTATAAACGCATGGGCGGCATTTATAATTGATAAAAATTGACATAACAATGATGTTACATTAATATACCATCAAGTTTAAAAAATAGAAAAATAATGGGAAAATTCGAACCCGCGATTTCCGATTGCCAACGACATGGCCAACCTACGCACGCCACAGAGATTTACGACTGTACTTGTGATAGTTTTAATATTTAACCATGTCCATTTATTTATAACGAACGGATTTTTATTGTGCCATTTTTGCCAAATGTGTGTGTTGCTCTCGCACAAAATGTGTTTGTAATTTGATTATAATTCTTATTTTTAAAAGAAGGGTAATTTTTTTTGACATTTTCGAGGGAAAAAATGGCGTAACCCTGATACGGTAAACGCCAGCAGTGTGTGGTGTCCGCGTGGGCAAGCATACAGATGATGCTAAAGCAAATCCAGCATATAAAACAAAAAGTGCTCCTAATGGGACTCGAACCCACAACCTCTCGCTCCTTAAGCGAGTTCCTTTCCATTACACTAACCGTGCTAATTGAAAAAATGTAACGCAAATAATTTATTTATATCATGGGTCATGGGTTAATGCACGTGTTAAATTCTACAATCCCGGCCGCCACTCTGTTCAAAGGCACAAAAAAGTGGACTTATTTTATGCTTTTTTTTCAATTCTGGGGTGTGTGGATCGTGTTTTTTTATCAAATTGGTTAGATATCCGTCCATTTTAGAACATCTGAAATTTAAAGTGCACCCACACACCCGGGAAAGTATGCTGCCAAGGGCATATATTTTGCACGTAAATCCAATACAAAAGTTCAGAAAATCGACCAAAATATGACGTCATGACCATTGCTTCGAGACAAAATGGCGCGGTACCCCACCCCCCCCCCTAGTCACAAGCCTTAGAGCAGGGACATTATCAAGAGCGCCATCGCTTGATGGCTAGTTTATCTAGTCTCAATTTATTTTTGATTGACAGGTAACATCTTTTGTTCCTCTCAAGTGATTGTCCTAGACAAAAGTCACACGAGTCGATGTACGTACCCGAGTCATCAGGTACCCATCGTTTAAACCCCATGATGCAACGATAAACTGTGGCTGTTAATCGACACATTGAAGTGTGTACGAACGAAATAGATGTCCTTAATTGTTAAGTGTCGTTTAAATCAAAATTAGATTCTTTAAGTGCAACAGCTTTTTAACTGCTTTTAGGCGAAAACTCTGCTTAAAATAGGAAATATAAAGCATTTTAAGCTTATGTTGAACTGTATAATGATTTTTTCTTACTTAATTTACATCGAATAGATTTAGCTCAGCGGTAAGGTGTCGGATTTGAAATCAGCGGGTTACGGGTTCGAATCCTATCACAGTATGTAGTTTTGTCAATGTTATTTTATTTCGTATTTATCGAGATTTTTTATCCTGAGACAAGTGTACCTAAAGGGATAAGCACCCATTCATACCATTCATGCGCAGTGATCCAGGTCTGATACTGCATAATTGCTTTTCACTATCGAAGTGATTATGTAACTCCCTGGTAAATGGGTCACACACCTTTATTAATGCTAGCACATCCCATTGGTTTTATGTAGCGATCTTTTCAATCAGTGTTCAGGACTTGAAAGCGTGATCCAATTGATATGGTAATAATTGGTTTACATTACACGTAACACTTCAATAGTAAATAGTGGATGGCCAATCGATTATCATCATTCAATTTAATTTGTAGTACGACCTCGTTATTAGCGTCAGCGCGATATATTAGGCCTAAAAAAAAAAAGTTTGATTGGCGTAACATGACCAAAACAAATAGGGTAGGTCGGTCGGGATTTTTTTTTTTTTAATAATTTTTTTTATTTTAAATCATCTACTTTTGAACACTTAAAAGACAGCAGTACACACAAATGAAGAGACGGCAAAAATTCCCTTTTCTTTAAACATTTTTATTTTTATTTATAGAAACCAACAGACTCTATGAGTACAAGTTTCTGAAGTTTTAAACAATAACAAACGTCAGATTTCAGTTTTTTTTGTTTTTTGGTGTGTTTTTTTGTTTTTTTCCCCCTCAAAATAATAAAAAATATTCAGGGTCGGCGATGTATTTAGGGTCGGTCGGGTTACGCCAATCAAACATTTATTTTTTTTAGGCCTTAATCCAGTCATTCAGTTTAGCGTCAGCGATATTGTAATCCAATGTCATTTCAAATAACCTGAACACGCTTTTAGTATGGGCTGGTTACGACAGATTTGGAAATTATAATTAAAACAATGTATTATAAAATTGAAGTTAATAGTTTGTGTTTGCTTTAATACGAATTGAAACACCATGTGATCTTTTTATTTATGAAAAGATAAGTTTATGAGCTCGACCACATCGAAATATGTATTAATAATTAATTAATTAATTGGTAAATAAATAGATAAATAAATGAATATATTTATTCATTAATTAGGTAAGTTATTAAATCCTTAGACAAACAAATGAATAAATAAATATAATGTATAACATTAATGTTCAATTAATTGAAAATCAAATGAACACATAATTAATAAATAAACCCATCAAGATAGAAGAAAGTTAAAATAAAAAAAAATTAATATGAATAAATGTCAATTTTTAAAATAAAAAAAATGTAAATAATATTAAATAAATAAATAAATAAATAACGTAAAATAATATAAATAAATAACATTAAGAACTTCAATCAAGATTCGAACCTACGGCTTGTTGATTGAGAGTCTAAAGCTCTACCGACTGAGCTATTTCGAACCTCGTGATATCAATGTATTTTTACAATTTAATGTTTCGAATAACACATTACATCAATTTATAGAAATTGCGTGTGGTACAAATTATGTATGCAGCTTCAATTTTCTTCAGTGGGCATTCTGTTAAGAAAACAAACTCCCTTGTAGTAGAAAATAAGTTGAAAATGGATGCCCCTCCCCGAGAACCAACATGCAAAATGAACATATTTAGATAATATTATGTACATATTTTATCAAAGTCACATCATAGTTTATGTACCAAACTTTTTTTTAGACAGTAGATTTCATGCCGAATTACATTTCTGATAATAAATCAAGAATATTTTCTGAGTTACAGGGCGATACGATTCATAATTACTTCAAAATCATAAGTAAAATAAAGACAAAAAAGGTGACTCCAGTGAGATTCGAACTCACGCGCAAAAGTTTCCATTAGACCACCGCCTTAGACCACTCGGCCACAGTGACAGTTCCCGATTACAGTGGCAGAGAATTAACAAATACCAAATACTTATTTGAATGTCGTTATTTCCCAATGACCATAAAATCTGTCCGAGCCGGGGATAGAATATTTTGAAACAACGTGTTATTGCACAAAGGCAACTGATTTTTCTTAATCCTTACAGTTGTAAGTTTGGGCTGATTTCCATTAAAATCCATAAATGTCCCTTCCCGGTCAATCAATTGCACGAGAACATTATTATATATTATCCCAAAGCTCGCGGTAAACCAGACATTATGCAATTCAAATGTTAATCAGTAAATCAAACAGAAAAGTTAATGTCTACTTCACGGAATTATAATCCCTAAATCGATAGCACTGTCAGACATCAATGACTTATCTCAATACTACATGCAGTATTCATAACATTATCTCAATCAATAACATTGAATAGAGACTGGCCTTGCGTTACATTGCATCACGGTGTATTTTGATGAGCACCGACGACTCGGGTAGAAAGTGAATCAAAAGAAATCAATCATGGGTCATTCATCGATATTACAGACCATTCAGTTTATTCTTGGGATTGACGCGGGATATTTGAAAGGAGAGTAAACTCGCATGATTATGAAATGGGCTTTTTACTTCTGGTAGTTTTGGTGAACAAAGTTGAGTAATTCTATATAATATCACTACATTAGACGTTGTATTACCTGGATTGTTTTCAAATGAGAATAAAATATAACTTGAGTATATAAGGAAGTACGGAATTCTGAAAATAAATATGATATGAACGTAATTCATTGAGAAAATAAGCTTTGAATCTTACCCGTACTTGTTTCATAGACTTTAAAACATCTTACCATCATGGAATAATAATTCCGTAATTGCTATTCCAATATTTTATCTAACACTCCTATAGATAGTGATATCTGATGGGCTATTTCTCTAATATTTCAACATTTTGGAACATAATGATCATTTAAATATAGCGACGATAGACTGCATCCCCTGTTATTATACTTAAATATTAAAATGAAGCAGACGAAGCAACGCCCTATAGCGTCACTAGGCGGCGTTGATATTGCAGTTTATATCCAGGAGGCGTGACCACAGTACCTTTGCGGTTCATGTTCATGATTATTCACAAACACACAGTTTGAACGTCGAAGAGGGCGCTCGTAATAATGTCCAATTTTTACCTTGTGTAAGGCTTGTGATGTGTAGAGCACTTGTTACATCATGTTTTTCGTTGACGTATGAGTTTATTGCTGCCTTCATCGGCGCGATCTTCCGGTCACAAACATCTTTCCCTGACTGGGGTCTGAGAAATCATAGCGTAGGATTTCTATTCCGGTTCTAAGGCCAATATGTTTTAGTTCATTCATCAGCATTGATGCATTATGGTAGCATCCCGCGTTGTCCGATCGCAGTAACACCTTTGTGATCGATGGGTTCTCTTTTCTTATGATGGTAAGCACGTTTTCCAGAATGGATGCCACTGCATACCAATTTTGTGTGCAGCTATCAAGAATATGCACAATTAAAGCATTGGACGGAGAAGGCATCCTCCTCTCCTGCAGAAATGACAGCTGTGACATGCCAACTGATACCTCGCTTCCCAAAAAAATCTGCCATATGTTCTCTGAACTTCCTGGGCAGGAACTTCATAAGCCCAGTCCATGACTATGAATATTGTCTGGTTATTCACTAGTTTCAAAGCACTCTGTTTTCCAGCTTCTTGATTAATTGTTCGTAGAATATGTCTTTTCCAGGACATGATGTCTTCTGCTGCCAACTTGTGTTCATACTGTAGCCGTGCGCGTTGATCTTCTGTGAGTCTCACATCCTTACTCACTATAATCTTACCAATTTCTTCAATTGTCTGCTTGATGTTTTCACACCTGTCACATTGCAAATGATGCTTGTGATCCAAACATTCGGCTATGTAGTATTTGTTGGTTATGTCACTAAGAGTACTGAATGCAATGATCTGCACAGTTGTCAGTCCTTTGAACATGAACCTTGTAGTCATTTTTTAGGTAACGCTTGCCAGCTTTTATCTTGGATATAGTTTCTGTAGTCCATTCTGTGGATGCCCCCCTTATCTGCGAGGGTTTTTACTATCTCATTTAATGCATCAACTGCATCTGAACCATTTGTTGATATGTAATCAAGTCCCTGGAGGGATTTCTGTGTTGAGGCAGCACAAACTTCCAGAATGTTGTACAGAGTCCTCTGACTTACTGGTGAAATGTTTGTGCTTTCACAATAATGCTCATATATACTGCTTGATAATTCGAGCTGGGATCATTGTTCGAATGGCACCTGGAACAGTAAATTCTTCTCCCGAATCAAGGCGAATCTTTTTGGTTCCATACGCGACATCCTGAATATATTCTGGTCTGGATATGAATTTCATGAAGTGGTCGGCTTTAACAGGATCTAAGCGTGTTCTTCTAATCTTATGCTTTTTTACAGGTTGACCACTCCCTATAGATGTTGCGTGCGCACGAGCTTCATCAATCCTCAAAACAGTTAGTCCTGGAATTATCTTCTGTAACTCTGATTTTGAGAAGTCGTTTGCAAAGAGTGACAATATATTATGCTTCCTGGTGTGCCAATTACTTGCCACATTATATGCATCTACGAGGTTGGCAATTGATGTCTTGTCATGTGAGCTTTGTGTTGAATTGTTTTGTTTCGTCTGATATAGGCTTTCCCATAACTCTTGCCCAGGTGCAAGGGTGGAAAGGGTTGTATCTAAAACTTCCTTTGCTTTCCGTATGTAATAGTTTCTTTGTTTTTGTGTTACTGAATACCATGGCGAATCTAGTGTACTTTGTATAGGACTGATCCTTCCATCAGTAATATCATCTACTGCCTTGTTCAATGCTAGTCTGTTGGCATCGTATTGTAGCTGCTCATCTACCCAAATACTTTGTTCCATATCTGTATCTGAATTGGTGTCTTCTTGAACGTAGCATTTGTCAGATACCATTGCACCAAAAGTCTTCTTGTCTGCTTCTGGAGCACGTCCTTCTGTTTGCATTTCAATGGAGGCCTGAGGAATATATAAACAAAACAATTATGCCATTGTAGTTTTGAACAAAATGTACAACTTTATTCTCTCTCTTTAATTCTTTTTTTTGACGTTAGCGTATTGTTGAAAATTATGTTAATAACAAATATTACGCACAAACTTACCTCTTGAGATTTCAAATTCTTGTCATCAAACTCCTTTTTTACACACATAGCAGAGCACTGTACAAGCAACAAGTAAAACGAAAAAGAAAAGAGTGAGAGAGAGAAAAACACATTAGCACACCACTATGCAATGTTTGACTGATGTTTTGTTACAACCTTTTATTAATTTATATAAAACAAGCACAAGTATTACCTGAACCTACTGGTACAGTATAAGATGTTTCCCTGTAGATTTTTTTAGACAGCTTTAGCGTTATGCGTCTTGCCGTCTTGAGAATTCCTTTTTTCCCTTCATGTTCTGGATAGAAGCGTGTGAGTCTTCGGCAACCTGGCCAATGTGTAGACAAGTATTGCCTGTGGTAACTGCAGATGGACAATTCTTTTCTTTGGTCAGTGCTGAGATCAATTTTTCCAAATCTGTTTAATATAAGATCCAATTCTGATATTGGTGAGGTACGTCCAGTGTCTTCAACACCACTGATTCCATACTTTATCAAGTATGTATGAATGTCAGATCTGCATGATTCAAGTTGTTCAGTTACTGATTCATTACCATAACAGTCGTGACGTTTACAGGGAGAGTCATCAGAGCTAAAGGAACAGGCAATTTTCAAAGATTTTGTTGCCGCCATGACTATGGTTTTCAGTGGCACATGACGTTACTATGTTTGCCTCAACACTGCAATGCAAAAAAGTAATGAAGGAGTTAGTTACAATCGCAGTTGAATCAGACATGCTCATGGATTACCTTAAAGGTGGATGTTCCTACTTTTACTTCCAGTTGGTTAACCTTGACCCCTAAAACACTTCTTGCAAGGTTTAACTTCAAGGTGGTCCCCTGTACCCTCCAGGGACAAAAACATGTATGTAACAGTAACCATAAATACTGGAAAGCAAGTATTTATGGTGGGTTGAGGTTGAAATCGAAACATACTCCTTTAAAGGGACATTAAGTGGTGTTGACATTTTTAAATATTTAAAAATTTACTTCAGAATTCAAGATGAACATTAAAAATTGCCATTATTGTTGTTTCTACTAACAAAAACACAGCCAAACTTGATTAAAACAATACCATCGCTATTTATTGAAAAACGCCCCCTATGCAAATATGATTCGCGTTATTTATCCCGCGTACTGCCGGGGGATTTTTCTGACGTAAAATGCTGATCGGGCCCGATCAGCATTTTTTGAATCGACGTTTTGTTGTACAAAGAGGGCTGATTTTTTCTTAATCCTTATAGGTGTAAGTTCATACATGTAATACAATTGTATAAATATACTAATCCCAGTTTTTATCGTAATTGAGAGCGCAGCCTCCAACACATCTCTTAGTGCCCCTTTAAGTAAAAACAATATCTGAAAGTTGATATGCACTACTACTAGGCCTACTTGTATATGTCAATGTTTATGGCTTAGTTAACAACACAAATCAACCCTGAGAGTCTAGTCTATCAAAGTTCTGAAAGTATCAGATTCATTTACTGTGCTACTTTTGAAAAGTTTGACCTTTATTACTTGCTAATTACCTTTTTCAGCGGCGCTGTACTGAAATCATAGCTGAAACCTGTACTGGTATATGTCCATTACGCTCGGTGCAGAGATCAACTTAATTTCTAGCAAGGTCACTGTATCCCTGTGAACTGAGCTATCCAAGTACAGTGTGAGATTAAGCCAGCCAAACGTCCATATAAACTTGGTTTCGGTTGGTTCACCTTTTGTCAATGAACTCTTATACTTATAACACAACTCTGTCACCCAATCACATCAGTAGACATGGCTGATTTTGGTATATCATATCTATGCACAGCTGGGACTTTTTACAGGCATCCGTAGACTGCACTAGGCCAAAGTACTCACTATGTATTAGTACCTTTATATCATCAAATCCATCATCAATCATCAACTCTTAATTTTGGGATTGTTTGTTTAAACGGTCGGTCCTTACGGACACACGCTGGGGTCCTAAAGGGACCAGGCTCAAGCAAAATGCTCAAGCCAGGCTTAAAATGCCTATAAGCATGCTGGCTGAATGAAATGAAAGTTAGAAAAGATGGAAGAAAAGAATGAAGTAAAAAGAGCCACTTCCAACAAATAAAGTTAACAATTTTGCTGTCAACCTTCGGACATGAGAAAAAGAATAGTCTTGATCCAATCTCATTTGCCACAGTGATCCAAATCTCATGTATCCGTGTATCGGGTTAAAACTATACTGTCCTTATTCCTCCTTATCCTACAAGTAAAATGGATGGAACACTATTATCTATGATACTATAGTAGCCCACATTATTTAGCAGTTTGCATTAGAACTTTCTTTCTTTGCAGTCAATATGCTATACACATCTGAACAATACTCATACTCCCATGGATAATATTGAAAACAGTATACAATGTCTGTAGTGTACTGCCAAACCAAGGAGTTGTTATATATAGTTAACTTTATTTAATATGATAACTCCTTGGTCAAACACACTACACAAAGTGAACTCTAATACGGTTAATAGGTCAACTGGTATAGTGACAGACATGATACACGTTGTGTATGGCTAGTCATCAGTGAACTATCGTATAGGGTGTGTACAAAATGCAATATAAAATGTATTTTCATAGAACCATTACATTCAAAGTACAGAACTGCAGCAGGTTTTCCAGTTGTATAAATTCATAAATTCATGAAATGAATGTATTTATTCATATTAATTATAAATTAACTAAATAATAAATGTATTATTTAATCATTAAATTTATTAATTATTAAAATAGTTCTTGAATGAAATTAATATTAATGTATGAATTAATTAATTCATAAATTCATGGACTGTATGTATAAAATCATATTATTAATTAACTTAATATATTAATTAACTTAATAAATAAATTAATAAATAATAAATAGTTAATAAGTTAATAAGCTAATAAGTTAATAAGCTAATTAGTTAATAAGCTAATTAGTTAATAAGTTAATAAGTTAATAAGTTAATAAATTAATACATTAATACATTAATACATTAATACATTAATACATTAATAGTAATACATTAATACATTAATACATTAATACATTAATACATTAATACATTAATACATTAATACATTAATACATTAATACATTAATACATTAATACATTAATACATTACATTAAATTACTTTATTTAAAAGTAAGCCCCACCCCCCCCCCCCCCCCCCCCCCCCCAACAACAATAGCATGAAAATGTTGAACATGTTGAAGAAGATTCGTGGACCTCTAATTTGGTCACCGGGCATATCAGCAGCATGGCAAAACAAATGAAGCAGTTCAGTGAAAAACGTTACATGACTTTGATGTGATAGGTCTGTTCTTAAAGGTGGATGTTCGGATCACCCTTTTTTACCCATCAACATATTTTGATATCAGAAGAAACTCCATATTTTTCTCATTTCTCTGAAAATGTTTGATATGTTCCATTTATGCGTTATAGCCCAAAATGCAGTGAGTTATTGATAAAGGTGGTTAAAGGTAGACGTTCTGATTGCTTGCCCGATTTTCAACTTGATGTTTTCTATTTTACATGAAAGGTCAAATATACACCAAAAAACAGGCCCGATTCAGTGAGAAACCAAAACCATCATGGTAATGGTCAGTTTGTGTACTCAATGGACATATTTCATGTCACCTGATGCTTCTATGATAAGAACTATTGGAGTTATCCAACTCAAACTGTGAATTACAAATATGTTAAGGATGACTCTTCATGTATTATAGAAAACATCAAATTGAAAACCGGGCCATATATCGGAACACCATTAACATACATGTTTCAAGGTGTGACTGGTAACACCTTTCACTTCTCTTACATCACATTTTCCTCTTCATCCTTAAATGTACCCACCCCTTCTGAGCGCTGTTTGTCTTTTTTAAGACTCTTTTTGTTAAGATATATTTTATATAATTTATACTGTTAAAACAAGCTGCATCTAATCATCTCGCTAGGAATTTGATACAAAATAATGATAAAATATATCATTGTAAAAAGATATTCCAGAGGTCCAACTACAATGATTTTATATTTTCATAAGAAGGGCTCATATCTGACTTGCCTCCACATATTAGCAAACAAATCAAAGTGGCTGTCCAATTGAGCAATGGTTTCTCAAAAAATATCATTATTTTGACCAAAAATGAGTAAAATTACCAGAATTAAGATTTTTTTGACAGAAAACCAAAATACTTTTAGACGTTTGGTTAATGTCACATTATAAAGTAATGTGTTATAAATATTTTCACCAAGATTTAAGTTTTTATCTGCAGGCATGTTCTTCCAACCCATTTGATGCCAAATTGACTGTTTTGAAGATAAACGTATTTTTAGTGTGACAGAGGCAAAGTAACGATTGAGGACGAAACTATAAGTCTGTGTTATATTCTTTATTGCGAAGAGACAAAAAAAACCCTGTTAACAAATCAAACAAAAATACCAAATTAAGTACACATGTTTACAAAGTAGTAGTGATACATATTAAAATGCTTTAAAAACAATATAAATCTTAATCTACATCAGGTATTCGGATGTTGGCAATTCATTAACAGTACGAATAATCCGCGATTTAATTGGACAATAAATCTTTAATTAGTGATTAAATTAATATGATCTGAATTAGAGTTTGCTTGAAAATAACTGAATCTCTAACATAATATTGAATTGACGAACATTAATATTTACATGAAATAAGCCGAAAAATGAAATTAAAAATTTTGAATAACATGAACTTGTTTGACTAATTTAAGCAAATCTGTAATTGAACTCCCTGGACAACTAAACAGATAATCACTTCCATCATTTACAATAAAACATTAATCTCTCATTTACTTCCAAAAGTAATACTTTATAGCCATGACGATCATTCAATATAACACGAAAAGAACATTTCCATTATTATACAATTTCCACACATGTGATTGTAAGACCGACTACTGAACCAAGTTCAACTGTGAACAGTATATTAATGTCAATGAACTTCAACAAGTTATTAGCCTGTAAATCCTCTGAATGTTATTATGTCAACACAACAAATTGGGTTGACTTTCACTATTAGTAATATTATATATACATGTATACAAGAAGCTTGGGATTCTCATTCAAGAAATAGTAATTGAATTAAGAACAAATTGAATATGGATTTGAACCTGACACGCTCTAAAACTCTAAAATCCTGGTCAAAACGGTGATGAAATACGATATGCCATAGATCATGTTTTAACTGAATTTTGTGAGGATTGATATATGGAACAAATGAAGTGAGAGGTATACTAACTAAGCATTATAATATTATCTATTCTAAGTTATTACAATAAACAGTATAAACATTAATAATAATCCCTTGTCTTAAATTCCCCCAATTTAGGTGGGTGAATCACTTTCATGGTAAATCTAATCTCAAGGAAATCATGCCTACTAGACCTATCTAGTAATACACTGTAATAGTAGCAATGCAAAAATGCAAATCCCTTAAACTAATACCAGCCATCACACAAAGGATGAGCACAGAAGTAACTTACTGTGTAAGCCCAATTGGGTGCAAAACAAGCAGTCAAGTACAGAGAGTATAATGATTTGGGCACATTTTGGGTGCTGAACCTGGCTTTCATGACTTACATGGTGCTCATCTCAGGGTGTGATTAACTTTTACTATGCATTTTGCAACATATGTACATTGAAACCATAGCTACATCATAGCACAATAACTAAACAATAATTAATAATAATTATTAGGTGGATACGGTCAAAAAATGTGTCTTGTCTATTATATAGGAACATATATTTTCTTTATCCTCAAATAAGATATCAAAGACATCATAGACTAAACAACTACAACTTTAATTTCACTGACTTATTATTAAGATTAAATATTCATCATTCTTTCATTTAATTAATTGATCCCGATTAGACCGTCGTACCAAAGGCTCAACATGGATTGAAACTTCCAAAGGCACTTCTGCTAATGATAACCAAGAATGAATATTCATCTCAACAATCAGCTTTATTTACACAATAATATATATCATTTCAATTTCAACTTCCTTGTTTCCAAAAAGTGCATTTCCTATGCCTTAGCACATAGATAGAACTAATATGCAAATCCTCTCTCTCAATAATACAATCTTTACAAAAGTGGTGGCCAATGTTTTGATAGGCTCATTCATTCAGACATGCTCAGATATCTCATCATAATAGCTACACACTTAATCCAGTTTGGGTGGTTTTCTATGACTTATAGTGGTTCATATGGAGCCCAAATGACACAATATCATGAGCATGGTATGGTATAGCATGGGTATAAACACTTGTAAAAACAATTAGATTGGGCTACATTTATGGAACTACTACTCATGAGTGCATGATACCACGCCTAATATACTATAGTAATATAAGTGTTTCAATACATAGGCTTCCCTATACTTATATTAACCTTTAAACATTGTAATGTTGGAAGTAATACAGAAATACTCTTAATTTGGAGAATCGTCATAAACATGATTTCAATATCTATATTCCAAAACTTTGCCAGACTCGGGATAGTTGATGACTTCTTAGGCCTATCACTTATACATATTTTAGGCCATCACATAATTAATGTACAAACAGTTCTTAGAGAAAGACAAAGAAATCAAGTGGAAACATAGTTGTTCATGGTTTACATACACGAAATATCATATTGTTGTCTCTAAAATAGACATCAATCACATATGTACTTCTTTATCTTATCCACGCGCGTGACTTAACAAGTCAATTCCATGATCAACTCAACAGATCACAGCTCAAAGTCATGATTAAATGCACAAAGAGTTATCAAATAATGAACTTTAAATTGACTAAACAGAAACCATACTTCAATCAATTATTATATTCCACTTGACTACTTCTGTTCTGTATTAATTAAAATAGATATCAACTTACCCTGGCTAAGATATTCCTTTTTTATATTAAATTGGGCAGAGGTGTGTCATGAATATGTGGCATTGTTATTTAAATACTTTTATATAAGAGGAACAATTTGGAACTTGTGAGACAAGTTAAGACCAAACTAGGGGCTATATACATGTAGGCCTAATAAAAGGATGTCCAAAACCATGTCACATTAGGAAAACGTCTCATTTTACCCCTCCTCATAAAATGATATTTTTTTATACCCATTATGAATAATAGTTTATACTGAGGGATGTAGAGAATTAGTATGGGAAAAATTAGCCGACCCCCTTCTTCCCATATTTTAAGAAACTGCATGGTTTTCTCGGGCAAACCCACTTCAGCACTGAAGATGGGTAGAAAGGTACCACAGATATGTTTTGTATCCAATGCGCTTATTTATAAGTTGCAATGGGTTTTTTTTGGGTTTTTTTCACACAGATTTGACTTTCAAAAAGGATATTTATTACATTTTAATTATTCCCAATCCCCATCAGTTTATAATTAGCAATAATCTCCTAAGTAGATTACCTAACCAAGCAAAGTCTAACAGATCGCAAATTGGCCCTAACCCCTGTCGATACAAACATAGTACCATTCCCACAGTCCCCGTTTGGGCTACTGCTCTGAGAGTGTGGCATCTCAGGCCTGCAAACAGGCAACACTGCCTCTTTTTTCTATTGAATCAACTTATGACGGACGTGCTTTGCGTACCGGTAAGATTGATCCAATATATGGGCATTGGTAAGTAATGCCCAGTTAATATAGACAAGTATTGTTTTACACATAGATCGCTAAATCATCTTACGATGATTTACTGCAAATTCGTATTTTCAGAATACGCTTTTACAGCCCTTTTTTCAATTTCAAAATGGCGACATTGCGTCGCACCTTTAGGATTTATCATTTCAAAATGGCGGCACACAACCGCGAATTCGGCAGCTCGCAAACGAGTCCTACCGAAATTCTAACTATGTACACTATGCCACTTTAACATCCTAGTTTTAGTTGTGTTTGTATATTATATTCGTATGACTGGTGTCATCTCGTCATATATGTCCCGATGTATACATGCTACTAATACAGAATCCCGCATGTTCTTCATCCCGTTTTTCGTCAACAACAATAATAAAGAAAATATAATGATTTTCAATTGTTCCGATCCACGATACACATATTCCACCTAGTGTTTATCATATGATTTACTAGTGTTTCGCATATTATATCATCACTATAAAGTATTTGCATTCGATCAATATTGTCTTCGCCTAGATTCGAGCTCGTTATTGACCCATCCAAACACTTCCAAACGCTTTGTTTACTTTCGAAACACGTTCATCCGTTCGAGATTAATTCGACGTCTGACCGCACAGCTGACTCTCTGTTTACACTTTCGATCGTTCGCTAGCGCTCGATTCAGTTGATACTATACCCACGCTTCAGCGCAGGGGCGGATCCAGGGTACCTGATCAATTTCATTTTTTGGGGGATCGTCTTTTCACAGCACCCCGGGGTGCGACCATCCTGTATCCGCCCCTGCTTCAGCGTACGTGTTGCAGCTTTATAGTACTCAGTATTTGTGGTTATTAGGCAGATAGTATTTTGGTACCCTCTACTGCCTGACTCACCCCTGGATATCGATCATGTAGCCTTTGTGAACGGGGGAATACTAGGTCTGTATACCCGATGATTCAAAATCTGTATTGTCAGTCTCTCAATAACACGTCTCGAGTGCCACTATGTCGCCTTGCCTCTCTACACATGTGCATGAAGTCTACGCGTCATCACAGCCGGGGAAGTTTTCCCTAATTGCTACCCAATTTCCAGCGGTCTGGGGCTGTGACGTAGATGATAGGAAGTAACTGATCGCCAACAATTCGGAACTCGGAAGTATATTTAAAGGAATAAATTGAATTGAAGAAAGGGAACCATCGCGACGTCGCAGGCCGTTTCTGATTCTCAAATGCCAACTATATGGTTCCAGGTAGTTTCTGTGTGATTCATCGCATGCTGGACGCTGTTATCAGGTTAACAAGCTAAGTAATACTCTATAAATTTATGCGGATGACATTCGCACTTTTTCCTATGCTTATTACCTTACTCTTAAAATCAGCAGCCTTAATAGGTGGATAACTCTTTGTTTTCCCCTCTGTTTACTCCAGCGAAGTAGTACGAAGTGGGCTGGAATGTATTCACTGATGTCTAAATTACCACTCACAGACAGCTGGACGGCATGAGACTATAGCCCTTTTTAGCCTAAAATGTTTTAGATGCATGCATGACTTGACCTTTGTCTTTGTCAATAAGAGGCAAACTAATGCTGACTTCAACATTGTGATTATTCAGCATGCAGACGTGGTTGATCCACTATTTTAGATTAGTTATTTACTCTGTTTCCAGGGGTAGAAGACAGTCCTCTTTCAGAACCTACTCTTCTCGAAACATCAGTCGCAGGGATGAGGTTTCTTTGGTGAAATCAGACAACACCACGGTGGTTGCCCACATCAACAAGCACGGGGGGAGGGGCGGGAAACCATATCCCTCCCTCTATGGTCCCTCCCTATATGGTGTTGGAAGAAAGGAATCACATTATCAGCCATACCGGGGATTGTCAATATTCTGGCAGACAATTTATCAATAGGGGTATCCACGAACATCAACGACTGGTCTCTCTCGAAACCCATCTTCCGGGACCTCATATGTCTCAGAAGCTTCCCGACAATAGATTAGTTCGCTTCGAACCTTCGAACCTCAACCACCAACTTCGAACCTATTGTCCCAGATCTCAGGACCCTCAGGCCTGGGCCGTGGATGCTCTTGCAGCATCATGGAAGGAAATGCGAGCCTACGCGTTTCATCCTTTCCCTCTCATCGACAGAGTCCTCCAGAAGACTCGGGAGGACAAGTGCGAGCTACTTCTGATAGTTCCCTTTTCAGACACTCCTGATGCTGTCAGTTCAGAATCCCATCCACCTTCATGGGAACTCAGACATCCTCAGAATGCCGGGGTCCAAGGAATTGAAACTGATTGTGCAGAAACTGATTGTGCGGAAATTATCAGGCGACGCCTCGAGAAGGAAGACCTTTCAGGAAAGTCTGCCGACCTTGCCACTAGAGGCAGGAGACAGTCCACTATCAGAATCTACTCTTCTTGCGCCCGTCACTTCATCAACCGGTGCGTCTTGCGAAAAGTTGATCCCTGTTCAGCAAATGTAGGAGAAGTCGCCGATTTTTTGAGATCGAGATTCGATCTTGGCCTCCTATCTACCACAGTCAACGGGTGCTTGTCGGCTATTACATTGTTCGCAGTCGACCTC
This sequence comes from Ophiura sarsii, assembly GCA_035610835.1. NCBI lineage: Eukaryota > Metazoa > Echinodermata > Ophiuroidea > Amphilepidida > Ophiuridae > Ophiura > Ophiura sarsii. The sequence goes on along the minus strand of CM069441.1, from coordinate 92,104,603 downwards.
TGACATTTCTGATCTAAGGCATGGAAATTACGCGCCCTAGAGTACGGAATATATGGATTTCACGGGATCTTCCTGATGTTTTAGACACACGTTATCAGTTACCATTTGAACCATTGCAGGCGACGCCTATGAGAATGCTCGCGATCGGGACGCTTTCTTCTCATCGCTCTAGCATCAGGCAAACGATGCTCAGAAACTCCACGCTCTGCCAATAGTCCAATTTATGGTCTTTAGTAAAGTCGGGGTGACGCTTTACTTTAGACCTGGTTTTCTCGCGAAGAACGAACGGAGCAACTTCTCCGCAGCACCACGGTTTCTCCCTTATCTCAAAAGGTCCGAAAACAGAGCTCAAAGACTCAGCTGCCCTGTTAGAGCGCTGAGGTGGTACATTAATAGCGCGATCCGCGGTACCGAAAGCCAATTGTTCATCTCTAACAAAAAGCCATTTTGCGCAGTCGCGAGGCCTACTATGGCCGAATTGTTGGTCGAAGCGATTCGCTTACTGAAAGGAACGATAGAAGAAGGCAAGCCTCGAGCACACTCAGTCAGAGCCTTCTCAGCCACGTGGGCCCATGCCAAGGGCATCTCCATCAGCGAGATCCTCAACACCGTGTCGTGGAAATCTGACTCCACGTTCACGACAGTTTATATAAAGGACCTACAGCTGAGGACCGATAGAGGGAGATACGCCACCGCAGTACTAGACGCGGGTAGCGCTAACTCCCTCTAGTCAACTTACCACGTTTTTTGGTCTACACATCGAACGCCCAATGGACAGGTAAGCTGACTTCAGTTCATAACTACTCTTACCTTTAGCTTATTCTAGTTTTATTCATCTATCAGTAAGCTTACTGTGCCTGGTGGACAGGCCAGACCGATTAAGTTTTTAACATACAGGGTGGTTTTTCAACCTCATGTCATCCTCAATTGGCCCTTATTTGATACATTTGTTCCCGATCCCCGTCAGGGCAATGGCTTTTTGAGCACGCGATGAGAGTTATCCATACACGACACCTCCATTTAGCCGTTTCAATCTATTGCTAATTGTAACTTTAACTGATTGGGATTGGGAATAAATATAATGTAATACATTAAAATCGGACCATTAAGTGTCCTTTTATTTATAAATTATAGTATTATTCCTATTCCCCATCAATTTAGCCCACCACTCCCCTGGTCGGGGATACCTGTTCCTCAACGCGTTCTCTTCGTATAGAGAAACTAGAGCGGTTCACGGCTTTGGCGGTTCTCGGGGTTCATGGTTTTAGATTTTGAACAAAACCTGACTGGGTCCTATATATATATAGTGAATAGGTTTGGTTGGTGCCAGAGTATTATGGGTGGAATAATGAATGATATTGTAATGGAATGGAATTGTAATGGAAGTTTCAAAAAATAAAAAATACTGCCAGTCACGACTTCCGAATCCCCCTGGCTGGGAGATCAACTAAATGAGGTCAAAGGTCAGCTAGGGGTCATGTCTCCCAACCCCCGTGTTCATGTTTCTTTTCTCCAAGTTTGACGTCAATCATGCAACTTTAATGATTTGACCTCTGGATGACCTTTGACCTCAGATGACCTCTAATTATTTTTGACATGTTTCCCGGTGTTAATTGCACGATTTAATCCCTTGTTGACCTTGGATTACCTCTGTTGACCATTGACCTCCGATGACCTCTAATTAATTTTAGACATGTTTCCCCGGTGTTCGTGTTTCTTTTCTCCAAGTTTGACGTCAATCGGGCAACTTTTACGATTTTACCTCTGGATGACCTGTGACCTCAGATCAGGCTTCTCGTAAGGTAAAAATATTATGGGGTCCAATGGACCCAATAATTTACCAATTCTCAAAATTATGGGTTCCGAGAAGAAATTATGGGGTCCAAGTCAAAAATGTAATTTACGAATTGTGACTTCCGAATCGGATACGGAGTGGTTAAACGGGGACTATAGCGCTGAAATGTCCAACATTTGTCTACTCTATTTATTTTGTTGTTTGTAAAAAGAAAGATAAGTAAATAAATGACTTTCAAATGTACCTATCCCTATCAATCATGCGACAAGCCAGCGTCGCATGATATTTGTATGCTTCACATGCAAAATTATCTTGACACACGATTAAAAAGAGTCCAGTTTAAAATGTACTGCGTTTTCAGCAAAAATATTGCGTCCCCAGACGCGAAAACGCAATGTAACGAGAAGCCTGGATCAGATGACCTACAATTATTTGTTGACATGTTCCCCCGGTGTTGATTGCACGATTTAAAACCTGTTCACCTTTGACCTTGGATGACCTCTAATGACCGTTGACCTCGGATGACCTCTAATTACTTTGATACATGTTCACCCGGTGTTCATGTTTCTTTTCTCCAAGTTTGACCTCAATCGGACAACTTTTACGATTTGACCTCTGGATGACCTTTGACCTCGGATGACCTCTAATTAATTTTTGCCTCCCCCGGTGTTCATTGCACGATTTAACCCCTAGTTGACCTTTGACCTTGGATGACCTCTAATGATCCTTTACCTCGGATGACCTCTAATTAATTTGATACATGTTCACCCGGTGTTCATGTTTCTTTTCTCTAAGTTTGAAGTCAATCGGGCAACTTTTACGATTTGACCCCTGGATGACCTTTGACCTCAGATGAACTATGCAAATTAAACCCCAAATAATGTTCACCCAGCATTCATGTTTCTTTTCTTTAAGTTTGACGTCAATCGGCCAACTTTTACGATTTGACCTCTGGATGACCTTTGACCTCAGATGACCTATGCAAATTAGACCCCAATAAAGTAGGCTAAAAAAAGGCTAACCAAAATCGAACCAAAAGGTACACACACACCCCACACACCCCAACAGACGGACGGACATGACCTGATGACAAAATCCCCTTCTGGTTTAACAAACAGGGGGGATAAAAAGTGAAGGTAATTGGAGTCAGATATCATGTTGAATGATCAATTATTATTTTGAATAGTCTAAATTCGAGCAACTTTCTTATAAAGATGTGGTAATTTCTTTACTTTTAGATAATGTTTGGCCTTTTAAAGCCAATATAACACACCTTCTCAAGTTTTCAGCCTATTAAAGGGAAACGGTCATGGTGAGGATTCTAACGAAAATTGAACAGCGCGCGGCGACTATTTGAATCTAAACAAGTTGGACATTGGCGCAGTCTGTAATTGTTCTACGTATGTTGACATGCAAGCGGTATTGTGTGCGACTCTAGAACAATCCCTTAACCCAATGTGAACGGCGCGCTCAATCAACCATCCTTCATTTGATTTAACGCATTTTCTATCGTGTGATATACATGTAAGTGATGTATTAGTTATTAGCTAAGGTTTAGCTGGACCAACAATCGCCGTCAGCGGTTCTTTTCGTCACCATGACCGCTTTCCTTTAATGTAAATAAATTCCCATGCCTGTAATATGTATGTAATATAGGGGGCTACAGAGTACAGAACTGAACTGAATTTGGTAATCCAGCCTTGAAAGGGGTGCGCAGCTCATTTACCCATTCAGAAAATTATACTAAGGCCTACACCTTTTTTAAAACAAAAAACAAAACCTATTATTTTGGGGGAATGCGCCTAAATGTTACTTGCGCTTTCCTATATAATAGTGACCAGTGTTTAGGTCAAACAAAGAAGATAGTCTGTCTCAGAAGCCCGCCCGCATTGGTGTGTGAAATGAGCTACGGCGCGTAGGTCTACGCGCTGAGGCCTTTTTTCTTTTCTTTTTTGATTTATATTTGATTTAAAAAAACATAAAGAAACAACTTCTCTGAGATGTATCAAGTTAATGAAAAGAAATTTCTTCACAACTTCATTATTTAATGTCTTATGTAGGAGCTATAGTTTTGGAGTTAAGAGTATATTTATTAATAGCTTGGATTAGCAACAACAACAAAATCGCATACCTCAGCCTATTTTCTAAAATATCAAAACAAATCGCACAGCACAGCAAAAATGTTTGCCTTAGTGTTGGTATTTTATTTTATCTTATTTTTTTCTGAATTTTGTAATTCCAGCCCTGAAAGGGGTGCGCAGCTCACAAGTATATTATTTACAATTTTCGAATGGTGCGATCTGGTGTATACTTTTGGATAATGTTTACAGCGTACGACTTTCCAACTTAAATGTAGATAATATCATAGTATTTATTCCGCTTCTCATCTCATCATCACAGTAATCTCATAATATTTGTACAGCAAAATATGTTTAGAAAGGCCTATTTTCTGCTGCGGTTTTATATTCGCGGTACCCAATATAGCAGAAAATAGGCCTTTCTAAACTTATTTTGCGATACGCGACTGGCATGTGACACGGTTGAAAAATGCGACACACGACCACTCGCGACACGGCGACATCCGTGGTATTTTGGCCATGTGACATGTACACTCTTACAAAAAGGGTGCTTCAGGGGTTCAGTGGCTGTCCCGTATATGGAACCCTTTAAATAGCACCTTAAAAGATTCCAAAAAGAACCATTTCAAGGTTCGAAATGGGCAAAAATGGGTCTTGTCCTTTAAAATCAAAGAACCTTTAAACCCTTAGGGTTCCATATCGTCAGCCTGCTTCGATAATTGCCTAACTCATTTTTTCTAGTTCTTAGAAAACAACAAAAGTATGAAAAGTGAGTTAGGCAATTATCGAAGCAGGCTGACGATATGTTGAATAGCAACATGAATAGTGCAGGTGAATTCCAACAGGAGCAGTAACTGTTGGATAGAATTAGGTTGGGGATATACCTTTAAGTGAAATGTGGCAGAGTTATTGTTTATTATTATATTTATTATTATTTATTATTATTATTGTTGGCTAGCAGCCATTTACTACAGTGACATGTTCTAAGTGGATAGTTTATTGATTATTGATTATTGATTGCTCTTCACACCTCATACGTTTTACTATACTCTCTATTGTCTGTGACCATACTTGAGTCATTATATGTTGGACTATATGCTAGTGTTCTTAGTACATGAATTCATTATACCTGATGAGTGCAGCCAATGCTGGCTGTATGAAACAGTGCTGTAGTATAATCATGGAATTTTAATCAAGTTGATTTTATATAATATAAACTGCTCACACAAAGTTAGGACACTTTTTTTAATCAAGTATATTTTTATTATTTATTACCCTCTTGTATTATGTTTCATATCAATGGAAAGCTGACGTGTTCGTCTTTAAAATGATACCAAATGTGCAATGATGACATGTTGCTGGACTTGGCCACATGAATGAGAATGAGGCGAAGTCACAAATCAAATGTGCCAAAATTACCGTTATATGTGCTTTAAAGTCAATAGGTAATGGCGCGGGCTCTCTCAAAAACGTTTACCTTCTCTCAAAAATATGTACAAGTTGTAGGCGTAATGATCTTTCATCACCTACTTTTATGACCTTTCACCTGGAGTCATTGTTAACCCAGTCTTGCAAATACCCAAATAATGGTTTTCTAAAGAGATGAGGGTTAACTTGTGTCTGTTGTACTCACTGGTGCAAATCTTTGTGTAAACCATTCATGGTTCTCAAGCATGACCAATTTGATTATTGATCATTACCTATTGACTGTTTAGCACATAATTATAACGGTAATTTTGGCACAATTGATTTGTGACTTTGCCTCATTCTCATTCATGTGGTTAAGTTCAGCAACATGTAATCATTGCAAATGTGGTATAATTTTAAAGAGGAACACTTCAGCTTTTCATTGATATATAACAGATACAAAGAGGGTAATAAATTAATAAAAATATACTTGATTAAAAAAAGTTTCCTAACTTTTTGTGAGCAGTTTATATTGCTCTACTTATTTAGTATTGAGCACTCTGTTCCAAATGTTCTGGATTTACGTTATTGTGTATATATATATATATATAGTTATATATATATATATATATATATATATATATATATACGCATATATATATATACGCGATTCATTTACCCATTTAGACAATTATACTAAGGCCTACACCTTTTTAAAACAAAAACAAAGCAAAAAAGGATTGTTATTGGGTCCAAAAATTTACCAATGAATGTGTTGATTAAACTAATTAATGTAACCATGCCCATATTTAAAGTCAGACCCTTTTCAGTGAGTTACGCGTGTTAAAATTAAACAAATTTTCGAGAATTGCGTTAAGTTTGGGGCACAGGGAGATTTCTCAAAAAATGAAATTTAACATTTTTACTTTGTTTAGATAGACTGATGATATACATAGAAACCCTCGCATAGTGTAAGATATCTTCAAAAAAAATCAGTAAAAATGAAAAATAAAGATATTTTCTCAGCATTTTCGAAGGTATATTATCAAAGTGCTTTTCACTTCTTTTTTTTAATTTGGGTTAAAAATCACCACCAATTGAATCAGGGAGGTCATGACTATACATCACGCAACAAGCATTGGTGGTATGCCAAACAGATAAGTAAGAAGCCATGCATATGTGGCCTTTAAGATGAATTTGGGTAATTTTGATGTAATCTACATCGAAACTCAAAACGCTATCAAATCCATGAATTTCACATGAGATACTGCAAATCAAGCTCTATACATTTAGGTGGTAGTTAGTACGGACGTATATTATCATTACGTATGTGAAAAACCCAACTTCTAAAAAAAATGAGGGAAGGATCCATGAAGGATCTCTCAGTGCCCCTTTAAAGTCAAAGCTAAACGCATGTTTAGCTTAACCTAAAACAACTTTTGAATACGGCCCATACAAATCCGGATATTTCATATAATTGTGTTCTTTTATTCTATTGAAAATAATTATTAAATTAATTAAAAGTATTACTCTTAATAAAAGACTTGTTTTTAATGCAATTATAACATATTCAGTGTCGTGATTATTATGAAGGATTTCTCTCTCAGTGCCCCTTTATTAAAAGTAAACATTAAACGCATGTTTAGCTTTAACTTAAAACCACGTTTAAATACGGCCCATAAAAATCCGACTATTTAATATAATTGTGTTCATTTATTCTATTGAAAATAATTATTAAATTAATTAAAAGTATTACTCTTAATAAAAGTCTTGTTTTTAATGCAATTATAACATATTCAGTGTCGTGATTATTATGAAGGATCTCTCTCTCAGTGCCCCTTTATTAAAAGTAAAAATTAAACGCATGTTTAGCTTTAACTTAAAACCACGTTTAAATACGGCCCATAAAAATCCGACTATTTAATATAATTGTGTTCATTTATTCTATTGAAAATAATTATTAAATTAATTAAAAGTATTACTTTTAATAAAAGTCTTATTATAACCATGGACTTATCCATGTTATAACATATTCAGTGTCGCGATATTTTAACATCAACATGATCAATGCACCAATTGAAAACACCTACTTCAAAGGTGGCCACAATGTGCACTGTCATGTTTCAAATATTAAGAATACGCATTTTACGTATTTTTAGCCAGCCACGGGTCGTCACCGTGTGTCGTCATTAATAAATGAGCACGTTTTACTGCTGTTTTGATTAATGTTAAGATCTTCTAACGAAGCTAACATTTTATGATAAAACGGTGAGTTACAAAAAACACACACTATTTTTTCCGAATTTTACGGTCGGCCGCTGCAACACAACAATATTTGTTTGGCCTAATAATAATAATAATGCTTCGTGATGCACAACGGGACACCGCGTACTGATGTGGTCCTATTGTTGGTAAACATTGACTTTAAACAAGTATAATAGACCTTACACCGAGGTGTGAAAACTCTATTGTTCGATTACGTAATACGTCTTCAGCCAATATGAGTTCATACATTGCCTGTTACTCTCTAAGTAAACGTACAACCATTGCATTCGTGAGCAAGTAATACTGTATCCGGGGCCCGGTACCGGGATTAATATAGGTTACACCCCCTGTCTTCAGAGTTATTGGGTCTGCGCGAATTCTCAGCTTCAAGGTTGATGCCTGTTGATGATGACCTCGAAACTAAGAGCCAAAGTTCACCTTCGACATACCTTAACGCATGAACAGCGACGTGTAACAGAGGAGATTCAAATGTTTTCCCGACATTTTTTGAGTAAGTCCCAACGCGACAAACTTATAGGGATTAAAAGCTTTGTCAGAATCGCGTCTTTCCAATACAAAGTTCTCTCTCGATCAACCATAACACACTTGATAGTGCAATGATAGTAACATTAGTACAGGTGAGCGCGTATGTTGGGACATTTTTTCCGGCATGATGAGCTGCTCAATAAAATTAATACTGGGATGACCACCCAGTAATAAGAGGCAGTGTTGCCTGTTTGCAGGCCTGAGATGCCACACTCTCAGAGCTGTAGCCCAAACGGGGATTGTGGGAATGGTACTATGTTTGTATCGACAGGGGTTAGGGCCAATTTGCGATCTGTTAGACTTTGCTTGGTTAGGTAATCTACTTAGGAAATTATTGCTTATTGTAATCTGATGGGGATTGGGAATAATACTATAATTTATAAATAAAAGGACACTTAATGGTCCTATTTTAATTAGGGTATTATGATTCCTTGGTCACCCTATGTATGGAACCCTTTTGGTCTATGTTTGTACACCTTTTTGATCTTAAACATGTTAAAACAAAACAGATAGATTTTCATCCCATTTCCAGTTACCTGAGTATTCTTTTAATGAAATTGTTGTACCATGCACACTATATTTCATGTAGGAAACGAACCAGACTTATGGAAGGGGGCGACTATACGACCGTTTTTTTCAACCTTCAGGACCTGGCCAATATGGAAGTTTGCTGTCTAAAGTCCTCTTGAAATCATGGCCTCACAATGAAGATGAAAACACAATACTGCGGCATCTGCTAAAGTGGGCTCCATTCTTTAATTTCTTTGAGATGACTGGTGAGTTTTAATATGTTTCCATTGGAGTAAAATGTTTAGAGAATAATGACTTCGTAACAACTGTTTTCGTGAATTTTAAATCAGAGGTTTTGTTCTAATCTGAGGAATTGTCCCAAAGTGGAATGACAAGAACAAAAACCGAGGATTTCATAACAAATTCACGAAAACAGTTAAGCACTCATTATTTAGGGGTTCAATAAGGTTTCGGAGTTGTTTATCTTGAATCGACAACGGTAAGACGGGTTTATTTTGCAAAATAAACCCGTCTTACCGTTGTCGATTCAACATAAACAACGACGAAGACCTTGTTAATTGAACCCCGTTCAACAACAACCAAACATATTTACATCATTAATATGTGAATAGCGTTTTGGATAATTGATGAAAACAAGTAAAAAAACGTGTTTTAATAGGCTTAATTTGACATTAAAAAAATAGCTGCTCTTTAAAAAACGGGGGAAAATGTTTACGTTTTATTATAATTAGGCCCTTATTTGGACATCGTCCGTTCCCTGTAAATGGGCGAGGGCACTTCTGAATGGGCTGGGTTACAAAAGGTAAACATTAGAGAAGACAAATTATTTCGCAAGTAATTGTGAAATTTAAAATATTTTGTAAATAGCATTTTATTCACCCACCACCTTTAACATATTCAGAGAAAAATTAAATCAAGAATGCGTTTAATTTACATAACACATTTTTATACATGTTTATAGAATATTGTATCAAATCAAAACACATCCCTCCATTTCAATAGTGGTACGGTCCATTAGATTAAAGGGATGTCATTTTACCGCGCGATGATGCAAAATGGCGATTTTCTTGTGCTGGGTAGCGATCGTTCGGTCTAAAATTGTGGCTTTAGTAGTGAGCCGTGACATATGACCCTCGCCAAAAATATTTTCCTCACGGATATAGCTACATTTTGGTATATAAAGCTGTTTGCTAACTTTTAAGGATTGCATGGCGAAATGCATTTATACGCCGAAAAAACGGGCGATAAAATGAACACATTTTGCGAACATTTTTTGTTTGTTTACAATTTTGCATCGATTATGGTTTCCAAATAAGGTTCGCCATCCTAGTAATTTGCGTATGAACAGTGGGTTTATCTCAAATCAACAACGCTTTGTTACTGTACTTAAGGTATGGGGGAGTTGAATTACAGATAACAGATACGTCAGGAGAACGAAAATGGAGGTGTTTCTTATCGGCTTCATCAAGATTTATTAACCTTTCTCTTTTCCTATCCAACTATGTCACCACATGTATATTATCTTCAATTTATACTGGTAAATTTAATTACATCATTCATTTAACATAGTCTTTATTTATACACAATATACGTGATGATGCTCATTTGAATATACAATATTCATCAACCCATCAATTTTATGGAAAAGTAAACTACCTAAACCCTAACACCTTTAGAGAGATATGCTCATGAAGATGACACAATGATGGTTATGTTATGTTGCATCATTCATTTGTATAATTCAATTTCATAATCATAGTTAGATTTAACTGATTGTCCATTTGTGACAATAATTAGTTGTATAATAAGATATCAACCTATCAAATTTTTGGAAAAGTAAACTACTTAAACCCTATCACCTTACGAGAGAGGCTCACAAAGACGACACAATGATGATTGAACTAATGAATTGACTAAGGACTATTACATTATATATTAGTAGAGCCATTTATACATTTTTCAGCACATGATAACAGGGATCTGTAGACTACCAATCCCTACCCTAAGAGATTTGCTCAGGAAGATAACATAAGCTGATTTCACATTGTATACTGGACTTCATATTTATGGTATTCAACATAAGATTGGATTATGTAAAACTACCTAAATCCCTACCCCCCCCCCCCCCCCCCCCCCCCCCCCCCCCCCCCTGGAGAGATGCCCTGGAGATTTGTAATGTCTTATATAGTCTAATCTGCATAATTTTTGTATCAATTTAAGGAATTAATTGCAATAATAGAGTGAATGCATCAATTGCCCATTCTAAATTTACTCCATTTCAAGTTTTCCTATGAACACTTGCACCAAACAAATCCCCCCCCCCCCCCCCCCCCCATCCATTTTGGAGCAAGTGAACAACGGGTCAACCGGAGTTTTTTGTACGTGATTAGAGTTTAAAGATATAATAATAATGATGCAAATTTATAATGCGCCATCTATCAATCTAGACAACCTATTTTGAGTCGCAAACATCTAAACAAATATAAACAAACTATTAAAAGCAATAAGCAATCTTTAACAGATGAGTTTTTAAAGTCTTTTTGAAACCATCAATAATATATATATACACATGGAAAAAAGTATCGCACCACTGTTTTTGTTGTTGAAAAGTGCAAATGTGGCCTCGAATTTGCCACCATGGTGTGATATTAAGGATCATTTGTTTGCGTAAGCTGTCTAACAAAATGCTATGCAATAAAAGGGCCACATTTTAGTTTGTGACGTAATCGATTTAATGTTTTTCAAGGCCAAGGGGAAAATGCATGTTTTTGTCCAAAAACATGCATGAAACAAGTTTGGGTATAACTCGATATTGAATAGACTTTAAAAACTTAAAATAGTCATTGTATTAATTCTGTATTTGGCGCAAGAAATGTTCCATTTAGACGTTATAGGCTACAATGCAGTGAATGAGTCCAAACATGCCATTTTTGTTGTTGCTCATAAATTCAGCATATACGAAGAGGTCACCGTTGATTTTTTTAAAATCTATTTGACCTAGGTCAACATTTCCGCAATATTGCTTTGGTCAATTGAAGTTATTTAAAATTTGACCTATTTTGACCTTTGACCCCATAACCGTTGGTTAGGACAATCGGGCAACTTTTGAAATTTGACCCCAGGTGACCTTTGACCTTGGAAGACTTGAATGTGTTACCGAAGATTACAACTATAGAGATTAATCATTGGGCCTCTCAATATCGCGTTATACCCAAACTTGTTTCATGCATTTTCCCTTTGGCCTTGAAAAACATTACATCGATTACATCACAAGCTAAAATGTGGCCCTTTTATTGCATAACATTATGTTGGACAGCTTACGCAAACAAATGATCCTTAATATCACACCATGGTGGCAAAATTCGAGGCCACATTTGCACTTTTCAAAAAGTGGTGCGATGCCATTTTTTCCATGTGTATATAATCAGTCCTTTCCCTTTTAGAGAAATTCAAACTCCTCTGGATACTCGTTAAAAAACAACAGTGCATGCTCCCAATGTTGTCTGAAGACGATGACCCCTTCTGTGGATAACTGCAATCCATCAAACCCCACCCTGTTGGAAGTACCTGTGCGTGTCCTATTTATACCTAAGTGTAACACTAAAGTGGTGGGGAATGGTCTTCTAATACCCCTTAGCCAATCGGCTACACCCGTTATCCGTGCACCTGGGATACTATTCCACTAGAAGACCCTACGTAGCTGCGTCAGTTTTAGACCTGACCATTTAATGATGGAGTCGCCGATAATCCATGTCCTCAGATGCCCTATGTTAAAATTAACAAAAATAAAAACAAAGCAGAACAGAAGCAAAGCAAAGCAAAACAAAAGGCAAGAATAAAGGCAAATTGCCAAGCAATCAAATAAAAGGTTAACTATGGTTCACTGTGAGGTCTGAGGATTACCAATATTGATCATGTCCAAAATCCCAAGTCTCATTGCTTTGATGCCTTTCATCATTATAATAGAATTAAATTGGTATAGAGTCTAGGTATAGAAGTAGATAACTATCAAACAAAGGGATTAATGGGCAACATGTGCAATTATTAACAAAATTTACCAACTTATATAAACAAACGGATGGCTTGAAAACTTGAACAATGGGTTACAGTTCATGCATTTATTTATTGGCACATGTAATTGCGCTATGTCCATTTTGTTTGCAAGATGAACATGCATGACTGAATTTAGTGCCCGTTCGGGTTGCTGATCAAACAATATTGAATCATTGGGATCAGAAACATATGAGGCAGAATTAGAATTAGAATAAATATTCTCACCATCTAGATTTCTTGCCAAGTTGATGCTCTACCGCTGCTCTACGCCTAGTCTACTGTGTATACCTTGTATAATTTCACTGTCACAATCGAACAACACCCTCTGATACTTCCCATCCGAGAACCCACCAACTGTCACAATCGAACAACACCCTCTGATACTTCCCATCCGAGAACCGACCAAATACAAGGTCTACTGGCATTTGATTTACCAAAGAACTGTGCTTTAAGCACACTAGGGATTACTGGGGACGATGCTTTTTATGCGTCACGATAATATCACACCCCTTCATAACGCGCTAATATTGAATTTGCTGCCTGTACATCTAGAAACACGTGAAGGCGATATTTCTGTGGCTGTGTAAGAGTTTCTAGTTATTTTAAAAAATGATCAAATTATTTGTTTCTGTTCGGACGTATAAGGTTTTTTATTACACGATATTGAAAGATAGAAAATAGCATGGAAATAGTCACATATGCGGAAATGTAGCTATATCTCTGAGGAAAATATTTTGGGCGAGGACCAATGTCAAAGATTACTTCTAAAGTGTGATTTTAGACCGAAACGGCGGCTATACAGTGCGAGAAAATCGACATTTTGAATTTATCAAAGTGAGCAAGATTCTTCTCTCTGCGAAGACGGTATATAAATATTCATATACTTCGTATTTATCGTGTCTGCCATTGGTCAATTTGAACCCCATGCGAACTAATTGCTCATTACGTAGTCATCCAATTTTTGGATGGGCGCTAGTATAACAGTATACGGAGGTCAACGAGGTCAATCCAACGCAAGTAGACCTTTTTCCCCCGGGTGAGATTAGAGGATGGGGAGCGGTCCATGGGGAGTGAGCCCTCTATCGGTACATGTTCGTAGAGTGACAAAGAAAGGGAAATAGGTATATTACAGTAGACTACTCTACGCCCGGTCCACGGAATAAGTTGGGATGTGGTGGTTTGGCAAACTGCATTGTGAGTTGGTTGTTGACGTTGAGTTGCATTTGATACGATGATGTGGCGTTGCCCTGGTTACGACTTGAGAGTACTGAAATATTATTTATGGCTCTCGCCTGTGATTTGGTTTGTCTTACGATCGCGATCGTGTCACTTGTACCAGGATAATTATTAACCGGTTGGGTGGGTTTCTAGCCAAAGCTGTAGTGGCCGCCGCTTTCCTTTGGTACCTTCCTTAGGCCGACCCATGTTGATGTTTAGATCGGCGATTTAATATTTACCATCATTAATACTAACTACAAAGTAACATATAGTTACTTGTCCGTCACGATAATGGTCGCAAAATCCAAATAATACCAAGTAATTTTCCGAGATTTGCTGGATCCAAAGTAGATATCAGTCACGGTAAAGTAGAAACGTTAGCAAAACAAAACAGAACCTTGTAGTATCCCAAGGAGTAATTTTCAGGAAAGCGACCAGTCTCGATGAAGCCGATGAGAAATATGATGGGGATACGAAAACCAAACAAAGGCCAAATATCGCGGGCATGAAAGCAAGGATGCTGATTGTCCAATAAACAGATACCAAGACACACAGTCGCACTATTGCAAATTGCCCCGGAAATAAATTGGTTTATGAAAGAAGGCTGTCATAAACCTTATTATTCTCATTCATTACTGAAAAAGTTGTATATTCATCCAAATCATTGATTTGTACCGATATAATCGCGCTAATAATTAATTAGTTTTATGTTTATTTTGTCCATCCATTCTTAGTTATTGAAACGGTCCAAGTCGGGTCATCCTCTTATTAACAATTTTATCATTCATCCAATCAGGAATAAGCTTTAATCGTGTCCTCATAACTCATTGAATATTCAGTTATGGGGCGTGAGGCTTTAATTTGATGGTCGGTCAAAGAGCAAAACAATCGAACACTTTGGTGCAGTACTTTCGGGCAAATGTTAGTAACCTGCGCTCGGCGTGCACGTTCTCATCTAACGATTAATTATGATTGGAACGCACTTGGTACACAGCTATCGCGATTATTCATGAAGTAATGAATGTATTACTCTGACAGTTGTTCTGATTGGAGAATGTGTAAAACAAACATAGGCTCAACTGGAGGCATTTTTAATTTTCATGCAAGGCATGTCCCATACTTTCTCCATTCATAACATGATTTATAAAAATTATGTTGCAAAATCTAGGCAGCAAGGAAGTTCATAATCATCACACTCCCCGGGCGTGCAGTAGCGTAGCTAAAGGGGGGACCCTTAAAGAACCCTTTGTGCCCCGCCCCCAAGCCCTGTTGTTCCCCGCCCTATTCTCCGGATGTAGTGTGTATAGGCATTATGACAACTTACATGAACCATTTTTTGAGTGCGTTTTGTGTAAACATGCCCTAACCCCCGCCCCCTGCTCTCAAATTTTCTGAGCTGACTGCAAACAAATTTGGGGCATCCTTTTACGAAAATTTCGAAAATCTTGCGCCCCTCCTGACACTGCGGTGTGTTTTGGAGAATGAAACTATTAGTGTAGAAAAACGGGTCAATCAGACACCTTACCAACTGCTCACTTGTCAGCTCACAGAAAAAAAAGTTTTTCTTCGTCCTTTGATAGCCCGGGGAAACGAGTGGTACCAGCTGCAGCTAGCAGTGTAGGGATTTGTAGTGTGGAGGATGGTTAGTGTTAAGGAGCAGTGTTGTAGCTATTGCTGCACATGCAATTGCCGTTGAATGTTGACAAAAGAAACAATCCTGCACCTTGTTCTTCAAAGTGTATTATCAAGGAAATTATTGAGTAGGTCAACAGTTCAGATATCTTCAGTAGACAGCACTAACAAAAATAAAATTCATTTTCAGTTGATGAAAAGACTGCATATGGGGAAATACTCACAGTCGACGCCCAAAATAAGCTCGCTATTGCCCAATCAATCTTTCAAGGCATTTGCGTTAGTGTTATGGATGGGAGCATTTGCATTGATCAACTGGAGCTCATTACCAAGGAGACGTTCTATAATCAATTCATCGCCCTCTACAAATTGATCATAAGTACAAAGGAAAATGTTGAGGAGCTGGTAGCGGTAAGAAGACTAGAACTCCAGGCTATTCAGGAACAGTGGAAACTCAATGAATGCTTTTTGAAAATGTGTAGAAAAATAGACTCAGGTGAGACCAAGCTATGTATTTTCTTAATACATGTATAGTCATCAGTCAGTCTCTATGATTTTTTTTTTAATTATGGGGCACATTAGGAAGTAGATTTGACAAGGATTAGTTAGCTGTTTTATTTCCTTGTCCAAATTGCTGTAACACTAAAACAAACTATATGGTTTAAGGCACGTGGCCATTTGTTTCTTTTATAAGAATACCAATATATCATGATGGTGACGTTTTGCTAGTGTAGTTGTATATGCCAAATGGGGCAAGTCCTCTTTCACTGTCAGCAGTAGCGTTTATCCCAGAGGGTCAGAGGGGGTAGAGTGTCCCGCTGACGGCTTTAACCGGGAAGAACAGCTCATTGACCGGGAAGAACAGCTCAAACTACCGTGCTAAAAGGTGGAAGTGATTTTTTTTGCTGTAAATACAGTTTGTGGGGTGGGTGAGACGGCTCCAATTTGAGTTAAGTAGGTTAGATAGCACTGTTGGTTAGTTATCGAGCTCGTTTTTTCGCTCCAGTTTGGGGACCCCATGTCACGAGCCTCCCCATCCCCCCTGAAAAATACCCCAGATACGCCACTGACTGCCCGACCCTAACAAATAATGGGTAATTCGTCATCTATTCCATACATGGCCATCCTTAAATTAGCTGTTTAGCCATGATCGCTGTAAAATGTAGACAGTCATTATGATTTTATAATAACTTATAATGAATTATTTGTATTTTCATCACACTCATTAAAAACAAGCTGGAATAACATAACCAAATGAGCAATCCTATCAGCAGATACAAAGGGTTATACTTATAAACCGATCCCTCGTCTGATGATTGGACAAAATGACCGTATGGGATTGTCCATGAAACTCCAGAGTAGCTATAATATTCCGGAAGGTCTATACCTCTGGATTTTTATAAGCTCGGCCGTTTACGGTATTGAGCACTGTGTTCAATGGCTAGTCTAACCAGAAACGGTTGTTAATAATACTTATAATGATACATTACTATTATATTTGTTACAGTTGATTACAATCTGTTGGAAAAGAATCTTTGTATCAATTTCCGGCAGCTACAGCTTTCAAAGGTTTGTAATCCAGCAACACTGCAGACTTTACCAACCAGAAACCTACCAACACCAGTGGTTCACTACTTCCAACACCCAGATTGCGTTGCAGAGATGCTTCAGCCATTGCTCAAGATTCACGAAAGCAGGGTGTTTGGTAAACTGTGGGACAAACAAGGAGCCAAAGTGAAAAGACAAGTACCATTCTTATCTTTGTCTGATGTTGCAACCAAAGTGTGGAAACCAGTGTATCACGACCAGCTAAAAGAGATTAGTTGCAAGCTAACCAGTGCCTTCATCTCCCTTGGTGATATCGATCTTCACTTCAAAGATCTTGTGGTGATGAAGGAAACCGTTCTTAAAGAAGAGCTGAGAAGGATCATGAGTTTAGAGATGGAAGTAGACAGTGATGTCTTGGAAGATAGACTTCGTCAGATCAAAGACTACTACATGTACAAGCAGCAATCCGCAGTGGCAGGAGAAATGCTGAATATTAAAGATGCGTTTGACTTGACGGGAGACTTCAAACCAATGGAAACTCTCTGTCAAGTGGCAAGTATTATTGATAGATATTTTGAATAAATGCCGCATTGTGTGATAGGCTTTTATTCATAATATAGGTATTTTTAACTGATACGCAGTTGCACAAACAGGTTCGTCAGTGATGGACAATGGTACAGTCCATTTGAACAGCTCTTTTCCAGTGCCACTACTTTCCCAAATAGGAAATGGGCACCTTCTTTCAAATCATGGAGCAGTGGGCAACCCAAACTGTGATAATCTGTAGACATGGGCCGTCTATGTTTTGTTTATATTAATTTGGTCCTGAAGAAATCAGAGTTTATCATGACAAACATGGCAGTTGTAAACTTGTCCGGCAGGAAACCTGTTAAAATGTTTACCTAAATGTTACATACCAGTAAAATATACACGATAGATAAAGAACTTTTTAAGTTGTCAAAATACCAGGACATTTACATCTTCAATTTTATTTTTATCAGGTCTATAGGTTTAAAGAATAAGATAATCGTAGATTTTTCGTGATCCCTTTAAATCCAATAGAAAGGTTAAATCAGCTTCATATTATTGGTACTCAATTTCAAACTGTATTGTGCCTTGACTCATTCAAAGCTTGAAATATGTTTGTGGTAAAGGTATGCTAGTCTTGAGGCCCGGGAGGGGTGGGCAGTCAAACATGCTGTAAGCAACAATTTTCCAAATACCTCTAAACTTGTATTTGCCTCTAATGCCAACATTTGTCATAAAATGAGGATTTTATTTGTTTTTCTCCTCTGATTTGACCCGCTAAATGCCTACAATGTGACAGGATTTTGAAAACATATAACCAATAACCCATTTTCTTGACAAAGTTTCCCTTTCTTGTAAATGGTCGATTTTAGACCCTTAATGGTTATATGCATAACACGCCCGATCTATAAAAAGAAACATACTTTATTACACATTTTTGGTCATGCTTATAGTGTATTAGTTGACTGATTACCTAATTGAGTTTTGAGTTTAATGCTTTAATTCAAAACGAATATAATCATACATGAATCATAATTTAATATTTTAAACAGAATTCTGAGGCATCTAAGAGGCAACCCCTGCAGTCAATCAATGAAGATGTGAATTTTGCAGCCAAAGAAATGAAGACGGTGAACAAGCAGCAGATGGAATGTCTCAAAGAACTGGCCAAATGTCATGAGCTAATCAACTGGATTCGCACTGATATACAAGGCAAGTGTCATCATTTGTTCAAACATTTATCAGTACTCTGACTAACTTTGTGATATTACAGAGTAAGGATGTAATCTGACTAACTTTACTAACTTTGTGATATCAATGAGGTAATCTGACTAACTTTGTGATATCACAGATATCACAGAGTAATGAGGTAATATGACTAACTTGGCGATTTTACAGAGTAAGGAGATAATCTGACTATCTTGACGATATCACATTTTAATGAGATAATCTTACTAACTTTGTGATATCCCAGAGTAATGCGGTAATCTGACTAACTTGTTGATATCACAGAGTAATGAGGTGATCTGACTAACTTGGTGATATCACAGAATAATGAGGTAATCTGACTAACTTTGGGATATCGCAGAGTAATGAGTTAAATTTGACTAACTTCATGATATCACAGTAATGAGGCAATCTGACTTATTTGGTGATATCACAGAGTAATGAGGTCATCTGACTCACTTGGGGATATCGCAGAGTAATGAGTTAAATTTGACTAACTTCATGATATCACAGTAATGAGGCAATCTGACTAATTTGGTGACATCATAGAGTAATAAGGTCATCTGACTAACTTGATGATATTATAGTTTAATGAGATAATTTGACTAATTTGGTGTTATCACAAAAGTAGTATAGGACGTCCCTTTTGAGGAGGTTTCAGGAGCAGGAGTAAAGGAGCAGTGTATATGACGTCATGGTGTATGCTGCTCTATTTATAGAACGATTACGCATCTTGGGGTTTACCGTTATTACGTATTAATTGATTGCACACTCAATAGAAATAGTGTTTAGTAACCATGTACTGCATAGTAACATCATGTTTAATGAGGTGTTTTCAATGTTTTCGCGTAAAATAGATTAATTACACACATTCTGGGAAATAATGATTCGTTTCTAGATATTTATGTGTATGCTTTTTTCTTCTTTTTTCCGACTAAAAGTTGGGATTCGGATACATATCATAAACTATGATGAATTTCGAAACTTCGTGTTTAAAAAAAAAGAATAAGGGTGTTATGGGGGTGGGGGGGGGGGGGGGGGGTCTCTCCCCTTCTTTTTTTTCTTCCCAAAAATGATGTTTGAGTATGTATTCACGATCTTTAACATTACCGCGTAAAACAATGATGACACCCGTGATTACATTTCAGAATTCCTGAGTATATAAGAGGTAGTAAAATAAAGGACAACGACACATTTTGATTAACTTCGTGTACATTTATTGATACAAGACATATAACATTATAACGCAATGACAATGATAAGGATAACTTATTTTAGTTGTTACCTACATTATAACGCACTTGCATTACATACACCAATTGTTTTATTAGCGTACATTATATTATTCTTTATGGTACATATAAAGAACATAATTCAATTGGTCATTCGTAATAACTAAGTTTCTCCCACATTTGATTTAAATACCTCTATAAATTTAGTTTCATTTATCTTTTTGAAAACAGTCACGACTTTTAAAATTGAAGTTGACATGAAATATAGGCCTAATAACACACCCCGTACCACACACTTAACCAGTTACAACTTCACATCCTTTGAATCGAGATCAATTGATTGCACCAACATTGCAATTTGTTGC
The DNA here is from genome assembly GCA_035610835.1 of Ophiura sarsii. Taxonomy (NCBI): domain Eukaryota; kingdom Metazoa; phylum Echinodermata; class Ophiuroidea; order Amphilepidida; family Ophiuridae; genus Ophiura; species Ophiura sarsii. The sequence goes on along the minus strand of CM069441.1, from coordinate 92,084,178 downwards.
GCAATAATCAATGCAGAGCATGGGCAAGTCTGAACAAGTTTGATGTTTGATGACTCATCCGGGGTTTCCCCAAGGGTAATTTGATTGAAAGCCGGGATTGAAAGTTTGAAGTGGGGAGGACATACCACACACAAGTTGTATAGACCCGTAACAGTTGCCTCGACCATGCACCGATGGGTACAAGATTATACACATAATGTATATAACACTAACAGCGAATAATTTCAATGGGATATTAATTGGAACAAGAGTGGCATTTAATCTTTAACCGACTTTGGGTTTGTGCAACCAAACATTGAAAATGCGGTAATAGCACGTCTGATGACGCCTTACAGCAATTTTGTCTAATGATATAGAACATTGATTCAATCTTATCATAACATTTCAATAAAGCTACGTTGTAATAAAGTTTCCCTAAGTTTTAAAAAGCTTCCATAAATAAGTTAATTTATCTTTTTACAAACTTTCAAAGTCACACCTTTTCAAATTAGATGAAGCTCATATACAAAATAGTCCCAATGACATTCACTCATATTAGTTTAACGTTCTTCAATTTGAGATCAATGTTGATTGGATCAAGCATTACAATCGATTATGCAATAATCAATACAGAACATGGACAAGTTGAAACAAGTTTGATGACTGATATAGGTTTTCCCAAAGAGTTATTTGATTGAAGCATTGAAGTGTCGAGGGTCAATGTATGCACACAAACTTTTTAGACGTAACAGCGACCTCGACCTTTTTAAAGTCTTTGATATTTAATCATTACTGTCTTCATCGGTTTCGCTGTTTTCATCTGGTTGATTTTCCTGAAATAGCACGTCAAACATGGTCCAATGTTTAATCACGACTCTATTAACGGCAGTGGATATGTCTATTCCCTTGTCTATCTTTTCCTCTATGGCAGCTAATATCTCCTGGTTAGTATCATCGTCTTTCAGCTCTATATTTCGAATCAAAAATGTCTTGTAGCTATCGAAAAATGTGATGGTCCACAGAGGTTTCATATTGGCCTTTTCCTTCGCATCCTCTTCATTCATACCAATTAGGATATATTTTTCATATTTCTCAGTCCACATATCATTCGTGTCTTCTATGGCTTGCGCGTGCCATTTTCGATATGCGGTATTGTCTTCCAGTTCATCACTAGACATTTCTTCATCAGATTGAAGACTCTCCTTCGCTTTCTTCATTCTTTTCTTGTTCCACATCAGACGAGTCCCTTTCGGATTCAGAGTTACTGTCATTTCCGGATTCAGAAGCATTCATTTCAGAATCTTTTCATTTTGGATTCCTCTTTAGAGTGCACGATGTTTTGGTGCCTTTGTAGATCGTATCTCCTCGTGAAGCTTTTATCACAACGTGAACAGGCATGGGGATGGGTCACGGGTGAATACATGTTAACGCTTTGAAAGATCGTGTCAATATGACAACAAACCCAGAATAAATCCAGTTTTATATCGAATAAGAATGCATCATCAAATGCGTCAACACATTCATCGACGCATTCTACGCAATCGGCGCATTCTACGCAATGCGTCGATTGCGTATAATGCGTTGACGCATCTTACGCATTCAACGACGCATTTTACGCATTCAACGACGCATTTTACGCATTCCACGCAATATTGTCTTATTGTCTTGTTATACATATTTTCTGGAATGCGTCGTCTACTCGATAAGTAGAAGATGACCGTACCATATTTTTATGTTAATGAATAATTTTCAGTTTTTTTATGTAATGTTGATAGATGAGACATGTATCTATAAATAATATAAAAATGTGTGGAAAAAAGTTCTGGGAAGTAGTTACATTACCCTTGGGTTAACATTTCGATGAGGGACATGTCCGTCTGTGACACAAAAAAGTGTTAACGTTTTTTTACCAACTTTTAAGGACAAAGAAGAAAACTAAAAACATTGTGAGCTATCTCCCCTTTATACCCCCTTTATACCCCCTTTCCCATGCAAGAATGTTATCTAACACTGCCACCATCAAATAAGTCAAATCAATTACGAAACTTGTTACGGACGGACACAAATTTTGTCACATACGGACACTATTCAAGCCAGTGAGTATTTTGCCTTGTTAAAGCCCACCCTTCTTACTAAAAATGGACTTGTGCTCTGTGTGTGTTTATGCAAATTAGTTTAGCCCAGAAAACATTGGGAGTAACTACTGGTATGACGAAAGACTACGTAAAATTAGAGAACCCTATTTCTATATTGTCCGTCCGTGCCGCAAATATTTAACTGTATCTATTTTTAGTAACAAACCACACCCACCAACATTTTATAAATTTCAATGAAGTTGATGACACTCTTCAACATAATACATGAAACTTTTTTTAGGGAAGTAGTTTGTGTTAATAATCCATTTCCTCCTGTGTTTTGCAAAAATGTCCGTCCGTGACAAACTGATCAGCCTCATTTGTTCTTCATAATGGGAACTCTACAGTACTTCAAGTTTGGTTTCTACTTGTATGGCATTAAAATACTTAAAGCTAGTGCATTTTTACACACACGTGTATAAACCTGTTCAGACTCAGATGTTATAAAGTGAATTATTGGCAGCACACGCATGAATGTAAATTAAACTGCAAAGGAACAGAAGTGTTACATGATAATTAGTTTTAGAATTTTTATGACCATTCTGGAAGTGGTGAGAATGTTTTGAAATAATGAAGAGCTATTCTTTGCAGGATACAATGTATCTTAATATTTTGCTCAGTGTTCACATTGTTATTCTTTAGTTACTAAAGGCCCTGTCACACCATGGTGTATGGCCTAAACGTATGCCTAGCTCGAAAATTGTCAGAGTCCAAGAACGTCCAACTTCTCAACGAATTGCATATGGGCCTGCCACACCATGGCGTATCGCCTGAACGTATGCCGACGTTAACACAATATAGCTCGAAAATTGTCAGAGTCCAAGAACGTCCAACTTCCCAACGAATTGCAATATTTTGTTGTTATAGATGCTAGATAGCTATTTTCAGCCGACGTACATCAACCTATACCAACTTACGAGTAACGTACCTCTAACGTATGTCAGCGTATGTTAACGTATGTCTGAACGTACCGGTATAGCGTCCAGAACCCGGGTTGCGAAAAACCCGGGTTTTGAGTAGACACTAACTGGACAAAACCCGGGTTTTGCGCAACAACACTCAGGGAATGCAGTGCCACTCAACTTACCGATCTCAAGCTGGTGTCCCATTGTTGTTGGCGCTGTTTGTATCGTCTGCCATAGAAATCCTACAGCGTACAGCCATTTTGTAGTCTTTGTAAATTACATGTAGCTATACAGTTCATTTTAACAG
>CM069441.1:92025308-92080752 GCA_035610835.1 Ophiura sarsii | reverse complement strand
ACTTCAAAATAACAGAACCGTCAGACAAAAAGGATGCAATGATCATATATGGGGGCAAATAAATCACAAGACTGGCTAAACACTTACCTGATCCAGCACCAACAGAAGGAAATAACTCCTATAAGAAACTAAAACAAAAGCTCAATGACTATTACATGCCGAAGAAAAGTAAGCAACACGGCAGATACGTCTTTCTCAAAATGGTACCAGAGCAAAGAAAATCAATCGCATCATATGCAGCTAGGCTTAGAGAAAAGGCTCGTGGTGGTGAATTTGGTGTTGATGAGGATGAACGAATTCTTGAGCACATAGTCCAGAGCTGAGCCAACAACAAGATAATCACATAGGGATGCCATTAGCAAATCATGGAACTTGACACTTTCTTGACAGAAGCCAGAATGCAGACAGAATCTAGAATCTAGACAGAATGCATAACGGCGCAGATGAACGACATGAATGCAGCACACATTCCATCAAAAAAGTATCTACACACGGACGCGGCGGTAAACCTTATAGACAATGGACACAGATACGCAAGCATCAGGATCAAGACTAGAGCAACGTGGAAAACCGTGTGACTACTGTGGCAAAGTCGATCTTCACCCTCCAGGCAAGGATGTCCAGCATACGGAGAGAAGTGTAAACACCGTAGTAAATGGAATCACTTCGCAGTTGTTTGCCGTTGGAGAAGCGATGAAGGAAAAGACCGCAGTTCAGCATCAAAGCACAAAAAGAAACACAGAGATGGAAAACCGTACCATGAAAACCATGTTAAGAAAGCAGCGCAAGAAGACAGAGATTCATCCACAAGTTCAGATAATGAATTTTTCAACCAAGCTACTGAACACTTCGACTTCGACCGATTTAAGCTAGTGAAAAAGATCGATGGTCAATATAACAAACCAATGACAACACAAGTTCACCTCGACGTTGTCTAATACATACATCCCAATGTTAAAACTATACGTTCATCATATATTTTGGTTGATATTATCCCATTTTATGGAATTTCGACAATTTGTTCAGTCATTTTGGGACCCATTTTGGATTTTTAAGTGTGTTAACAAAGCAAAAATACTAGATATGAGTAACTAGTAGTCTAATACATACATCCCATCATTATAACTATATTGTAATCATACATTTAGGTTGATATTATCCCATTTTATGGAAATTGACAATTTTTGCAGCAACTTTGGGACCCATTTTGGCAGCCATTTTGGTTTTTTAACTATGTTAACAAAGCAAAAGTACTGGATATGAGTTATTAGGGGTCTAACACATACATTCCCTCGTTAAAAGTATATTTGCATCATACATTTGGTTAATATTATGCTATTTTATGGGATGTTGACCACTTTTGACCATTTTGGGCAATTAATTTGGCGGCCATTTTGGTTTTAAGTATGTTTACAAAGCAAAAATACTAGATATGAGTTTCTTATGGTCTAATACATACATCCCATTGTTAAAACTATCCTCTGATCATACATTATTTGAGTTTAAAGGTAGATGTTCCGATTTTCAACTTGAAGTTTTCTATTCTACATGAAAGGCCATCCTTAAAAAAGTCGTGTTCCAAAGTTTGAGTTGCATAGCTCGGGGTGCGTTCAGGATTTGGGCTGATTACCCATAATATTCTTATTCCTCATGAAATTCTGTTCTAGAAAAACCACATGAGATAAAGAACGCCTCCATGTGATACCTAGCTCATTTTTAGCCCGGTCTATACCAGTTGCACAGAAACCAAGATCGGTACCCTACTATCTAGATACGGAACGGTTTAGGGCAAAGAAAATTGGATTTTTGTTTTTGAAATATCACCCTAACTCCTAACTTCAACACATTAAATCACATGTATTCAACAGTTTAAGGCTACTTGAATATTGCCAGTAAAAATGACGCTTATTTTATAAAACATAAGAAATTATTTTTTCTTTAAAGTTAGGTTTTGAACCTCACCAATTTCCTAACCAAACAATATAGAACATAAGAAATATTAAGTTAGGTTTTGAACCTCACCAATTTCCTAACCAAACAATATAAAACATAAGAAATGGGCAATAGTTAGGTTTTCGGTTATGAATGAAACCCTCACTTTTTTCTCTTTTTAAATCGTGCCCCAGCTGCTACTATCTGCAGAAACCACTTAAAGAATACATGGAGCAATGTGTAAGAGATGGAATAATTATATGAAGAAGTTCCACCTGGAGAACCGATAACGTGCGGTATTCATCGTTAGTCGTACAACCCAAACCTCGATTTAAAGACACAGTAAAAGAGGATCATGGACCAAATATGATCAGAGCCAGCATCGATCTGAGGATTCCAAACAAATCCATGGACAGAAGTAGACTAACCCAAGCTATAGTTGTGGAAGATTTCACACATAAATTCCATCGCCGCAAGATATTCTCAAAGCTAGATATGAGATCTGGATATCACCAGCTACACTATACTACTAGACCCGGGATCAAGAGAGATATGCACATTTAGTACACCTTGGGGAAACATGAGACTAAAAATACTAATTTTTGGAGCCAAGTCATCACAGGACGTGTTCGATGAAACCATCTATAGGATCTTCGGAGACATACCAAACAGCCTTAACCGAAGAGATGACATCCTACTAGGAGGAGAAACCCTAGAAGAGCACAACAAAGCACTAGAAACAGTCCTACAGAGAGCATCAAACTACGGAATCACCTTCAACCCAGACAAGTGTTGTTTTGGAGTAGAGGAGATTGATTTCTATGGATACAAGTTTTAATACCAAAGATGGACTGAAGCCAGATGAAAAGAAAGTAAAAGCAGTGAAAGAAAGTGCATGATCCACCAGAGTCCAAAGATGGAGTCAGAAGCTTCCTTGGAATGATTGGATAGCTATCCAAGTTTATCCCAAACTATTCCACACACACTGCACCTCTTCGAGAGCTTACAAAGAAAGACATTTAGTTCAAATGGGGACAACAAGAGCAAGAAGCATTTGAAAAACTGAAACAAAGCATCACCAATGAAGACACAGTGGCATACTTCAATTCGGCAAGACCTATAGTTGTGAGAGCAGAGGCGAGTTATCATGAAGGTATATCGCCAGGCTTATTTCAACCTTCAGAGAGAGCACTGCAACCCGTACACTTCATTAGTCGCTCAATGACCGGAGCAGAGAAGCGATATAGCCAGACGGAGAAGGATGCATTGGCAGTGAAATGGAGCAAAGACAAGTTCAGAATGTACCTTCTTGGAACACCAAGATTTAGAATCATTATAGCACATAAACCACTACTACCATTTTCCAGTAAGGCAACCGCAATTCCACCTAGAATTGAGAAATGGGATGTAAATACAAGACGTAGACTACGAGCTGATCTACGACGAACCAGGCAAATATGAAGCTGATCCAATGGATTATCTTTCAAGACACCCTCTTCCAGAGACAGATGACACAGAGAACGTGATCAAACAGATATTGCAGGAGAATCATGCAATCGTGCTAGACAGAATAAAGGGTGCACTACACTAAACGGGGTATCCCCTACCCTTAAGGGCGGTGTTTAAAACTAGAATCGGAGAGTATGCATGGGACAATCCTCATCAAAAAAACTTGAGTGTAATACAATTGCGTAAATGCCTAGGATTTTTGAGTAATTATGATTAATGGGACATCACCTACATGCACCCTGACTATAAACTGTGAATATCATCAAGGTAAATGGGGAGAGATCTTTCAAATTTCTGCTTTTTACAGGAAACATTGGCGATTACGGCGACATTTCCAAGTTCGACAGAGATCTCCATGGGCGTATTTTAGAAAATCAAGCAAGTTCACCTACCTATTTTGAGGACTATTTGGTGATAAAATGTGATCATCTTTAAAGTTGACCGTCATTCTAGTGATAATTATACATCAAATGAAAGCTTGTGACTTCTAGATCCCAAATTATGTTTGTTTATTTTTTTCTAAAATTCTAGTAAGCCTCTAGGCCTTTTTGGAGGCAGGGCAACCGTGCCCGCCTCCTCTAGGGGTAGGAAATGACCTAAGATAATGGGAAAACGACATCTTACGTACGGTTTACATGTGACAATAAATCCCTTACGTTTTGCCATGTCACAATACATAAAAACAGATCCTCTCTGTTGTAGCGTACAATAATCAACGAGAGTCTCTTAACCTTTTTCAATTAAAGCCTTTTTGGCGTTCGCTTAGGTTTTTTAGGCGACATTTGTGATGTGATATGGCAACACTGCATATCTGATCAAATATCAGTTGTTTACACAGCTGCGATTAAATCATTGATTGTTAGGACTAGCAATAATCACATCTTGACTGACTGTGGGTAAGACGAAATGCTTTAAAAGATTAAACGGTTTTTATTTTAGGAAAGTTTAAAGTCAAAATATGAAAAGAACGTGGCTTTATTGATATAGTTTCCCGTTTGAACGGTGGAAATCGGTTGGCTATTATTCAAGTTACCGAATTCTGATTTTAAAAGATATTGAATTAATTAAACGGTATATTTTGCGACGTTATTTGTTCACGATTTTGTCCCATGAAAATATTGTTGTACAAATTCACTGTGTTTCAAATATTCATTGGACTGTATTCAAATATTCATTTAAAAAGTGTATGGTTTAAATATTTTCTGCCATGGTACTATATTGTCAACATAGTGTATATTAATATATTAGTGAAATATAATCTCATAAAAATGTCCCGCAAAATGTGATCGATAATACTTCAATCGGTGACGTAATTGGTTGATATTCTAGCACGCATGGGCAGGTGGATACTTTGCTAAACATGTGATTGATAATACTTCAATCGGTGTCGTAATTGGTTGATTTATACTCTAGCACGCATGGGTTCCGTGTAGCTGATTGGATGTTTGACATTCAGTGCCGCTATCGATTAGCGTCCCTGGACAGGGTCACGAGGCACACACAAGGAGTTTCATTCATCAATCTTCATTCATCATCACTCATCAGCTGATCAACATTCTTGGAATCAACTTGTTGGGCTTGATGAACTAGTTGGATGTATCGCTTCAATTTGTACCAAAGATTCTTGGAATCAACTTGTTGTACTATATTATTGTTGAATGTTAATCAGAAATTTGTAAGCAGGAATAGGTTACCTAAATTAATTTAATCAAAATAAGAAATACTCAACTTGATAAAGCAACACAAAATGTGGGACAACTTCAAATTCAGTGCAACTCTTTTATTTTTGATTATTAGTACGCCTTACAACTAACAAATTAACACCATTCATGGCAGTGATACTTTTGATGTATTTAAATTTCATTCAAGACATCAAACCTCTACTCTATACTCATGTAAATGAAGAAAAAAATAGTGTTTCTATTGTTAGTGCTACATGAAAATCCTTTTGCTTAATGTATTGATGAATGCAACACTTTTGTAAATTACATCCAAATAATGTCTCTTACGCATATTGTTTTGATATTCATGTCGAACAATCTTCTTCAACATGATTTAAAAAAAATTATACTGATAATAACATGTTCATGTACACACATCTAACATATTGATGTATTTACATACAATCATAGTAAATTTGCGTATTTCTATTTAGCTTAGCACGTTCTGTATATAAAAATGTTATTGTTTACATCCTTATGCATTATTTTAACAGTAACAATAAGTACATATTACTACAGTTGTACATATAACTTTGACTAAATTAACTTTACTGAAAAGTGGAAATTTTTGTTAAATTGGTTGTAGACAATCTTTAACAAAGCCACTTCATTTGATGTCCGAGTTACAGATTAAAACAATCATAATCAAAAATCATATTTGTAAGACAACATTTCAACTGTTCGTGCAACCAATCTGTTTTCAACCCTTAAAAACCAAAAAAACACAAATTGTTCAAGTATAATGCCCATTAGATATATAAACTTGTCTAGAATATATTCACACTTTTTGATCAGCAATGTAAATCTGCAGAAAATATACTTTCTTTAAAAACAAAATATGCTAATAAGATCGCATACAATACCTTTAAGCATATCAGAAAAAAAACCTTTTAAAGGCAAGCTACCACTTTTAATTTCTAGCCATACCCAGTTCTCTTGGGGAATTGGCAAGGTTACAATTTCTCCATTTAATAGACTGTCAGTCACCAAGTAACGGGTTATGACCAATTTATCTATGGTAAAATGCCAACGTGATCAACCAGCTCTAAGATGTAACATACTTGATTCCAAAAGCCTTTAATGTTTATACTTATCACATTGTCCTGACTTTTTATAGTATTATTAAGATTAATTAGAGATATCCATTCATGTTATATTGATAAATAAAACTTATGACATAACCACTTTTTGTGTTACCTGTAAGATACACTACCTCAAGTGTATACAAAGAAGTAATAAACGTGGCTTGTTATACACAACCTACATCATGTGTGCTTCGTAATTATTATATGGTGTCAGAAAACACGATATTGACATCAAAAACCAGACTCTCATCAAGTCATCAGGGTGAATGATGTCAATAAAAAGAACTCAACTACCTCCACAAGGAAGGTTTGACGTATAAAAATAAATAAATTAAGCCTGTACTTTAACTTTGAAAAGTTGAAGCAATGCACAAAAATCGCCAAGGTGCAAAATTTTGAACCTTTGTCACGTCAACAAGTAACGACCACACGCAAGCTGGTGAATGGAAACAGTATCTGCTGGCTATTAGTAAGCCTAATCATGAACTAAAGGACCCTAAACCTATTCAGAATTGATTTAAAAAATCAACTTTGTATAGCATTAGAGAAGACTCTGACCTATTTCACGCGAAATCAACTCGGATTGATTTTATTAATATTGTAATAGTACTAGCGGGCACCCGCGCTTCGCGCGGGACCCGCTAGATGAGTAGACCTGGGCGGTTAATATTTTGGGTTCGATGAGTGAACCTGGGCGGTTAGATTTTGTTTGTTTTTGAGGAGTACTGCATTAATGTATTTGATTTGTAATGTTGTTACAATTCACCCGGTTGGCTGCGATGACAATAAAATTTAGACCTTTATTATTATTATTTTGGTGAAGATGGGACATTAATAATTAATGTCCCTTAGTTGTGTTGTTTTAACTTCGTTGACTCAGTATGACGGTCAAGCGCGCACGGGGAAGACTTTCCCACTCCTAGATGTTATGCCACTGATTTACATCTTTTATTTTATAACTTAATATATATAATATGGGGTATAATTTATCAGTGTCAATTAGTAGACTATAATGCTATGTACATCAATGGCAACAGGCGATTTGTTTTTTCTCAGGTTTGCCATATGGGACATGCATACTTGTAAGCCTAGGCCCACGTTTGAACAAATAGGGGACGTGGGGTGATTCGAAACACCACGATAACCGTAAGCAAGTGATAAAGGACGTTATGTAACTATACAATAGAATAAAGGACAATTCATTACGGTAGTACACCATAGACTTGGTGCAGGATTGGGACCCGTACACTAATTACATTTGTACACGCGTATTGTAGTGCTGAAGTAGTGTACAGGTATAATAACAGTCAGATGTAATGTTGTCAAAATGTATTTTTAAATGATAGTTTGTGTGCCGAACAAACCACAATGAAAATGAACTGGATATAGATAACAAAGCACGTACTACATCGATCATGCAGAAACGGCAAAATATACACCAATCGTTTGAAATCGAGTATGGGATAATTGCTGCTAGTAAAGCTCAACTTAGCTGGTATTCCCGTTTTATTAGCAGAAATAGATCTGTAAAATGATATGCATTAGGGGGTTAAAAATGACGGCAGAGGGGGCCATGTTGAAAAGATCTATTACTATACCTGAACATGGACCAGGAAAACACACTGAAACCGAGGAAAACACAACGAAACATATTTGTAGAACTCCAGTATTTATCAAAAATAGTAAAACAAAATAAGTAAAAAATCATTGTTGCAAGACTCCTGCTCACTTGCTGCTCATTCTACTTATTCCAAGATTGATTGTGTCGTATCTAAGAACACACCGACAACACACAAAAACCCGTCGGGATCCGCGTCGTCGCCGCACCGTGGACCAGGAAAACACACTGAGACCGAGGAAAACACACCGAAATATATTTCTGTAAAACAACAGTATTGATTTTTAAAAAAGTAAAGAAATAGTAAGAAATCATTGTTGCAAGACTCCTGGTCACTTGCTGCTCATTGTACTTATTCCAAGCTTGCTGGTATCGTAAGAACACACCAGCAACAAACAAAAAAACAGTGTCGGGATCCGCGTCGTCTTCTTGAAAATCATTTCTCTAATATTAAATTGTAGTTAATTCTAATATCATTTTTCAGAGGGGAATAAGCATTTGTACAGTATAAATTAGATTTATTGAATATAGTCTTGTAATTTGTAAGAGATGAATTAATTAAGATTTTGTTGTTGTAATGATTAGTAATTAGTAATATGAATTTTCACATCTCGGTTCAAGCAGGACCATTTCAGTTCAATCTGGATCATTCATATTGCTAATTAATATTCATATTGCTAATTAATTAATTAATATTCATATTGCTAATTAATTAATTATTTATTTATATTGCTAGTGAATATTCATATTGCAAATTAGTATTCATTACAAAATTATAATTTATTAATATCTCTTTACCCCGATTTTAGACTATATTCAATACTTTACAACGTCTTTCATATATTCAGTGGCGTAGCCCCCCCCCCCCCCCCCCCCCCCCCCCCCCCCCCCCACCACCACCCCAGTCAGAAGCCAGTTAATGAAATTATGACAAAATACAATGTTACCCATAATATTAGAGTCGTATTGGTTGAGACTCGAAACTGTCGGTCGAGATTGGCACTACCGGTTTTTGAATACCTGTTTTTTGCGAGCGGTTTTGGTAAAAACATGTGTGTTGGGGCCCGCCCGGGGATGTAACCCAAATAGTAAAATAGTCGGCACATTTGTACATGTAGTCTACAAATTTATGCAGCAGTGGGCTAAATAAACAAAGGAAAATGTTGTAAAGAAAACTGATGAAAACCCGGAGGATTGGCCATTAGTTGCTGACTGTGGGGTTTTTTTGGACTGCGTGATTTCTTTGACCGTGCGAAATGTTGGGACCGTGCGAAATTTTGAGGCCTCATCCCCTGCAAACAAAATGTGGGGCAACCTTTTACAAAAAGTTCAGAAATCTTGCCCCCCCCCCCCTGAAAAAATCCTAGCTACGCCACTGCACTGTCGGTTCACTTTCATTTTTCGCCCCCCCCCCCCCCCCCCATGAAATACCTGGTTACGCCACTGTTTGTGGATGGGTCCGATGGGATCAAGCACTGACATGACACCATGCATTTCTCCTCACTCCCCTTAACCTTGTTAACCCACGTTTAATATATCCAGGATGAAGGCCCAGTGTTCTCCTCACTCCCCTTAACCGGGATGAATGCCCAGTGTTGTATTGTATGTTGGGGAAGGGGAGGGTGAGGGGGCGGGGGTTAATTCATCATTTAATTTCATTGATTTATAAAGTTATAATTTTAAAACAAAAAACTAAGACCTAGGATATGTGTCATAAGCCTATATAGGTTTCATTCCATATTTCTCAGTATAACAATCAAGGCCCTTTAATATGGTCCGTTTGTCGACATGTATACCCGAATTGAATAGCGTATGCCTGCAGCAATTCATAGTTTAATTTGATTGATTTATGAAGTTATAATTTTAAAATCGACATGTATAGGCCTACCCGAATTGAATAGCGTAAAGCAGTATGCCTGGAGTTGTTCATCATTTAATTTGATTGATTTATAAAGTTATAATTTTTAAATCGAAAGCTCCCCCTTTAATTTACATGCACATGTATACTCGAATTGAGCGTATTTGATTGATTTATAAAGTTATAATTTTAAAATCGAAAGCTCCCCCTTTAATGTACATGCACATGTATACCCGAATTGAGCGTATGCCTGGCGCACTGCAGGCCGTATGTCTCATGTCCCTAGGTTTGAGGGGCACTGTTAGCAATGCCAGTAGGGCGCTGTGTACTGTACAGTATAACAGTATGTAGTAGTCGGTCCTAGTACCATGAGTACTACTACTACATACATGTATGTACGTTTGTGGCAGTATTAAAACGATAAAATATAACAATTGGAGCGCCAACATTGATTATTATGACGAATCGGTTATGTGCTATGTATGTTAATAATAGGTACAATCAAGCCTTGAAGCGTATAAATGTATAAAACTGTGTAAAAGAGGATATTAATAAGACTCGCTCTCTCTTGACTTCACCTCTTCGGTTCAAATTTTACATTCGGTTCAAGTGAGCAGTGTTACTATAAATGGTGATTGAAGGAGCCCAAAGCGCCCACTGACCTAATATAATTGACACTGTCCACCCGTCTCAAATCACGCAAAATGACGCCCAGTCATGCCTCTTTGCATACGCTTAGCAACTTCAACGCATAGTAATATCTTACTCAGCGTTGCTACATTTCAAGTTCAGAATGCGGCTGCGCTCCGTCTTTATAATTGATTGAGCTGTGGAAGAGTTTACATTTACATTCAACCTTTCTCGCATTCTTCTATCAACGTAGATAAGGCTGCAGCATTCATGATTAGCGATAACGACTGACTGGTACTGGGTTGACTATTACGATGGCTTTACGTGAATTGTAATATAGATACCTTGAATTGAGGCAGAGTAGCAAAGATACACCTCGATCGGAATATCGAGGCGCGTACATGAAATGCGACATTACATTACGCGTCATTAACACAGCAGATTACACCTCAAACGCACGCATGCTTGCTGAGGCGCGGACACGCACTGACATACATTACATACGTACACAAAGCAAGAGCCATACTCTACAAATAGCTGTCTCGGTTACGCAGACTCTAGAATAATATTAGTTTTACCAGCACAGTTCAACATGGCATCGTCAAATAAGCCCACTATGAACTGGAATGCCGGTGATTTGCCGAAAGAATGGAAGCGCTTTAAACAGCATAGCCAATTTACTTTCGACGGCCCATTGTCAGATAAAAATGAAAAAGCAAAGGTTAACTACCTCATGACATACATCGGTGACAAGGGTAGAGAAATCTATGAAACTTTCACTTGGGCCCCAGCCGTAGAAGATCAAGCAGCCGAAAAAGACACACTCGCGGGAGTATACGCAAAGTTTACAAATTACGTAGCACCAAAGAAGAACGAAATCAGAGCAACGGTAAATTTCAATAACCGTAAGCAGGCTGAAAACGAAAAGTTTGATAATTTCGTTGTAGATCTAAAGATACTAGTCAAAGATTGTGGCTACGCTGATAACGACAGAATGTTACGCGACTCAATTGTATTGCGATCGTTTCATGAGGCCGTACGCGAAAAATGTCTAGACAAAGGCGACACATTAACATTAGACATGGCGGTAGAAATAGGGCAAAATCATGAAACTGCACAAGAAAGCATGAAGGCTATAAAAGGCGAAGATGCTAAAATACATGCTCTATCCAAATCCTCAAAAGGAAGGAAATATCAAAACAAAACAAATCCTAAACAAAATAGAGCTGGCTATAACAGAAACTATAGACAAAACTCGCAGCGTACTGAGCGTAACAATGGTGCAAAATGTTACAAATGCGGATACAATGAACACAAAACGCATGAAAAATGCCCAGCCATAGGTGAAGAATGTGGCTATTGTCACAAACCAAATCACTTTGCCTCAGTTTGTAGAAAGAGACAAAAATCATCTCAATCGCAGTCTAATTACGTCGATGATTATGAAAGCGACTACAACAATTCAGATTATGATAGTCAACCTGAAACTGATGATGATGAATATGCACACTCAGTCCATCAAAATGATTTGATAAATGCTATGGGCAACTCTGAAGATGAATGGTATGAACAAATTGAGATAGAAAACCAACCCGTCACAGTTCAAATAGACACAGGAACAAAAGAATCAATAATGCCGTTGAACGTCTATGAGTCCCTAAAATGCAAAAAGAAACTTAGAAAAACACAACATCAGTTTGAAAGTTATTCAAACCATGCCTTACAACTAGTAGGAACAGTAAAATTGACAACAAAATACAAAGATCAACACATAGACATAGACTTCTATGTAGTAAAAGCTGAAAAGAAACCGGTTCTTTTGTCAGGAAGAGCCAGTAAAGCACTAAGCTTAATTGCCAGAGTCAACAGCATTGACCAGTATCCTGAATTGAAAAATCTCACAGGCACACTACCAGGAACGTTCTCACTCAAAATTGATCCAACAGTGACACCAGTCGTGCACGGTCCTAGAAAACTTCCACAAGCGCTTGCACAAAGAGTCATTGATAAGCTTAAAGAAATGGAAGCTGACGGTCACATCAAAAAGGTGACTGAACCTACAGATTGGGTTAGTTCGATGTGCACGGTAGTGAAAGGTGACAAAATAAGAATCTGTCTGGATCCTAAAGACTTAAATCGAGCGATACGTCGTGAGCACTACCCAATTCCAACGGTAGAAGAAATTGTCGCAAGTATGCCCGGAGCAAACACATTTTCAGTCATAGATGCAAAATCTGGTTTCCTGCAACTTAAACTTGATTATGAATCAAGTCTTCTCACTACCTTCAACACATGTATCGGTCGCTTCAGATGGCTTAGATTGCCATTCGGTATAAAGAGCGCGCCAGAGTTATTCCAACGTGTTATGGATGAAATGCTTCATGATATTGAAGGAGCGCGAGCTATTATGGATGATATAATTATCACCGGTAGGGGTGCAGAAGAGCACGATAAGATCATGCGTCAAGTCGTTAATCGCGCGACAGAGTGGAACCTCAGACTTAACTTTGACAAATGTCATATAAAGCAGAAGTCGGTGAAGTACGTAGGACATATTCTTACTGCTGAAGGACTGAAACCTGATCCTGACAAAGTAAGAGCGATCAGAGAGCTACCAAAGCCAGAGTCCAAGGAAGAAGTAAGAAGATTTCTCGGAATCATTACGTACCTCGCGAAATTTATCCCAAATTTAAGTGAGATAGATGGTCCACTACGCGACGTCATAAAGAAAGATTGCCAATTTCACTGGGACAAACCGCAAGAGAAATGTTTTACAAAGCTAAAGAATCTCTGCACAAAGTCGCCAGTATTAGCCTACTATGACGTGAAGAAGGAAGTAACTATCCAATGTGACGCAAGTAGCTATGCTGTAGGAGGCGTACTTCTACAAGAAGGTCGTCCAGTCGCATACACTTCGCGCGCAATGACACACACAGAAAAAAATTATGCACAAATAGAGAAAGAAATGCTAGCAATTGTACACTCATGCAAGAAATTCCACCAATACATTTTTGGTAAAGCAGTAAAGGTAGAATCTGACCACAAGCCATTACAGTCAATTTTCGCCAAGCCATTACTAGCTGCTCCCATGAGACTACAAACAATGCTACTACGGCTACAGCCCTATGATCTGGATGTCAAGTACAAACCGGGTACTGATATTCCCATAGGAGACGCATTGAGCAGAGCAAATCTACCAGAAACGGAGCCCGATGAAGAACCAATCATGGTAAACATGGCTGAGTTTGTCGCAGTAACTCCGAGTAGATATCAAGACTTTCAAACGCGTACAGCAAATGAGCTAAATGAATTACACTCAATGATCATCAAAGGCTGGCCGGACACAAGAAATGACACTCCACACTCAGTAAGAGAATATTGGCCATACAGAGATGAACTCGCGGTGTCGGATGGGATTGTGTACAAAGGAATGCGAATTGTCGTACCACCAAGTATCAGATCCGATATGCTGAAACAGATACACGAATCACATCTAGGTATCAATAAATGTAAGCAGCGCGCACGCGAAACACTCTTCTGGCCAGGAATGAGTCAACAAGTTCAGAACATGGTTGAAGATTGTTCCATCTGCAACACATACCAAAACAAGCAGAGGAAGGAAACCATGACACCAAGCAAGATCCCAGACTTACCATGGTCTGAGATAGCATCTGATCTGTTTGCTTGGAAAGGAGATACCTATCTACTGACAGTTGATTATTATTCCAAGTTTATCGAAGTAGATAAACTCGTCGATCAGTCAAGTGCATCAACCATAGAAGTTCTTAAATCACAAATTAGTCGCCATGGAATCCCGGAGATTCTGAGGACAGACAATGGTCCTCAATTCTCATCGAGCGAATTTCAAAACTTCTGTAAGGAATACCAAATACAACACAAAACATCATCACCCCATTACCCACAATCCAACGGTGAAGCAGAGAGAGCAGTACAAACAGTCAAAAATATGTGGAAAAAGTGCAATGACAAGTACTTAGCGTTGTTAGATTATCGCACCACATCACTGACTAGTTGTGATCTCTCACCCGCACAACTCCTAATGGGACGCAGACCAAGAAATAAACTCCCTGCAGCAAGACATCTTCTCATACCAAAACCAATCAACCCAGAAGAAGTCAAGAGACGTCTCTGTAAGGACAAATCAACCCAAGAGCGTTATTACAACAATAAAGTAGGTGATCAAGATCTTCCACCACTTCGACCCGGAGATCCTGTAAGAATGACCCCTCTTCCCGGTACCAATAAATGGCTTCCTGCCAAAGTTATTCAACTTCACAGTCCACGGTCGTATGTAGTTGAATACAACGGCAGAAAATACCGCAGAAACAGAAAAGACTTGAGACTCTCAACCTTTAAAGCAAATCAAGACTATGTGGCTGTCCCCAATCCCAGAAACCAATATACAACTACAGCTGAGAGACCTGCCAAGTCCTCTGACCCCCCACGGTCTACAACACCTAAAGACCACCCACACAAGCCAATACCCACACCAGCCGCTGAGAGACCCAGACCTGAGAAACCACAACCAGAGTCCAGAACCAGACAAGCCGAATCCAGAACTAGACAAGCCGAGTCCAGAAATAGACAAGCCGAGTCCAGAAATAGACCACCAGAGTCACCAAGACCCAGACCAACATCCAGCCGCAAGGAGACGCCTGTGTACACTACCAGAAGCGGAAGATGCAGTAAACCACCACAGCGCTTGGATATCTAAAACCCCTTTGTTAGTTTGGATACTCAAATCTGAGCATTTCTTTTGGAAACTTTATTTGTTTACTTTAGTTATATTTAGCAACCTAAAATTTTGTTGTGAAAAGGCATAATACACATTGCAAGTCTCAGATCAAAATTAATGTGATCATTCATCATGTTGATGATAATCAGTCAAAGTCAATGCAGAACTCTTATACCCAACTGATTTTGATATTTCAGATCTGTTCTGATTCTGAATAATTTATTCAATTGCATCTAATTGAAATGAGAGAATTTCATAGACTCTAATATCATCTTGTGAACCTTAAGCTTTGCTATGGACAATACAAATGCAAGCTGTTCACTATTAATCTCTCATATGGAATTTAATATCCAGTTCACATCTTTCCATAAAGAAAGGGAGATGTAAGATACACTACCTCAAGTGTATACAAAGAAGTAATAAACGTGGCTTGTTATACACAACCTACATCATGTGTGCTTCGTAATTATTATATTACCTATATCACACTCTGCTGTCTGTTTCTTTAAATATATATGACTGCCTCCTTTCCTTTTTAAAGGAATTTTTATTAAAGATTTCATTAACTCCCCTATCCAAAAATAGAATTAGCGACCTTGCAAATCCACAGGGTGGTGATGACATCATCTCCTGTTACCTTACACTACCAGCACAGACAGCACCCATGCACACACCCCAGTCTATGGAGCGTCAATACATACATGTATAACATGCATGGACCACACATAGCATAACATTTAATTGTGTTACTCTATGATTTTCCGGGATGACTTTATCATCATGTTTAGTATTTGTATTATATAAATTCTACCTGTATTTTTATATATCTTAAATCATCATGTAAATGTAAGGACGCATCCATCCAAAGGTGTATGTCCAAATAAATAAATTAAATAAATTCAACACGCATTTCTCAGAAACTCAGTTTTGTATAATGTACATATAGAATCTTATTTCGCCGAATACTCAATGGATCGGGAGGATCGATGTATCATCTGATGAGGATTCTGATGGTAGCGATAGGAACAGTTGAACGCCGTTCATTTCCAGCAATGCCTTGTTTCCAGGAGAAGTAAATGTATGTGATATGTTGAGGACAGAGAAGCAGTACGAGTGTTAGACCTGAACTTCGGTATAACGCCCAAGTTCAAAATTATACCACATGAGTGAGCTACTATTTATTCAACGCCGAATGTTAACAATCATACAAATTAGATTTACCATATTTCAATTTTAATTCATCACTTCTTTCGTTGATTCTCTCCTGGTCATCAACACTGACATAGATGATGTATACATTTGATTTCACACATAAATATAATCATAAAGTTAATATCAAATTATAACATCCCATTAAAAGTTAATTCCGTTGTAGATGGCTTCCCCAGAAGCGTAGCGTAATTATAACCGTGACGAATAGTTCTGAATGTTGTGTATGTCCCTGACAGTTGAAAGTGTTATTGATGTATGATGTAATAAGAGCCGAAGCTTACCCAGTCAGCCGTGATAAAAAGTACCTTACTTATCCGCGACGATTTCAAGGGATTATTATTTTCATACACCGTATTCATCCAACCGATGTGGTTATTCAGTTTCGCCGTTGGTTTACAATACATGAGCCATAACTAGGGTGTTGCTTGGTTACACATCACCACCAGCACCAAACATCGGGTAAAAGCCACAATGGTAACAGAGAACGTACTGTAACAATAAATTGAAATCAAAAACCTTGCAAATAATATTTTGTATTTGCGAATAAAATTTGTATCTATTTTGGATACAAGTTCAACTCAGTGTTTCTATAGCACAATAGACAAAAGTAGATTAATACTTGACATTCAACTGATGTAATAGGAAATATTGTGGTTATATTTTCACCACATGAATTCATTTCAACATATCATAAATCATATTTATTTCGCGGGAGAAATCATGATTGTATGCTAATTTGCATAACGTTACATAATACCAGCGAGTTCATGAGTTCGCCCGCTTTCAACACATTGTTCAAACATATATAATATTGGGTGGGGAAAATCATGATTATTATGCTAATTTGCATAATGCCACGTAATACCAAGAAGTCATGATTTTGACCTTTATTCCCAGCACTTATTTCATACGAATAAAATTGTATATACAATATATTTATACATTTAGGACAGTCAATTTAATCAATTCAATTCAATATTTATTTTCCATCATATCAACAAAAACAAAATACAATGACAGTTTAACAAATATATGATGGAGGAGGAACAACTAAAAGCAAAAGCCTGACGTTGTTGCACCCCCTTAAACAAAGCTTACATTCTACAAATACAGAAAAAATATACAAAATATACAATTACAGAAATTATAAGTCATAAATACACTAGCAACCAAAAGTATTAGGACACTTTGCAAGCTGCAAATTGAGAGAAAACACTGGGAATCTATTGAACTACTGTGTTAGGTTTTTGGTATTCTAGGGTTATAAAATGAATGGAAAGTTCTTAAAATGTTGTTATAATAAATTTGGGATGATATTCCTACTTAAAACATTATTATTTAAAAGGAAAACATTTGTAACAATATTTCAGTGATTAAGGTTTTTTGCATCGGTACATGTATATTTAGTTAATTTGAGTCAAATAGCTTGACAACAATTCTTAAGTCATGATGAAATGATAGCCCTGTGTAGTGTGCCCAGGTCATGTGGGTGCTATGAGAAAGTACAGAGAATCTGGTTGGTTTCCATTTAGAATATGAAAGTAAAGGTGCCAAAATGAAACTAAATTTCCCTCCCAAATATCTTATTTTGAAGATGAATGAAGAGATCAGGTGTCAATATGTGTGAGAGATTAAAGACTAGTGACAATATTGGGATTAGTCTTACTTCAGTGAATCCATTGACAAACAATTGAGAAGGGTGTTTTTGAAAGGAAGTCAAAATTTTCAAACTACCCACCATAGGGATTACATTGGCTATAATGAGGTTGATGAATTATTCATGAGCTATTTCCAATGGGACATTTGTATGGGGATTTCAAGAGGGCACATGTTTTCTTTAATTCCATGGAATTGAATTAGCAGATGCTATAGGAAACATGAATTTATCAATGAGAAGAGATTCAACAACACATTTGTTCAACTCGTAGTAAAATATTACACTCCAAATTGAATATATGGGAGGATTTTGACACCATAATCAACTGTCCTAATACTTTTGGTTGCTAGTGTATATGCGGAAAGAAACCTACTATTATCACATTTCAGTTCTATTCCAAAATAAATCAAAAGAGTATTGTTTTCATTTCCTCCTCCAAAACTTCATTACTCATGACGAGACAAAACTAAACTAATACGGACATTTTTGTTTTCTTAATTTTCACGAGTACAATTAACGGAATGTCCGTCATTTTCACGGAGTTAGATTTTGATACTCGAATTGCAAAGAATTAACTTCTTTAAATGAATTACCAAGGTAGTCAACTTGAGTATATATGGTTGGGACCATGTAATATCATAAAATGAAATTTAGACGTATTTCATTGAACCATAATACACGCATACGTCTATTAATGAAATGGTACACATTTTATTTACAAACTTACGTTAAGATTCCCGGATATGATGTCCTTACTCCCGCATCCGACGGCATGATAACACTTGAGACGGTCGTCCATTTTAACGGTCATGTTGCAGTTATCTCCATGGGCAAAATCGTTTCGACCTTTGGAGCTATAAACTGGCTTAGTGTAGATAAACTCAAGTATAGAGAAAACTACCAGTACTTAACTTAAGATGATCAACAAAGCTTTGATAAAAATACAATATCAAAATCAATAATCAATAATCATCTTAGCACTGCCCAGCAACAGGAAACGTGTTAAACCGTGCTTACAAGGTATTCTAAGCTTGATAGAGCAAGAAAACTGTCAGTCATTCAAAGGGGCGGTCCACATAGTTCCCGGGATCCAATAGGATTGCATTTTGGTGACACGTTAGAAGGGGAAATTACCCGTCGGTGACTGAATGAAACAGGTTCCTAGCTTAATTGGTTCGTGTGTGGCGCTCTTCTAAAAACACAGTGCACAAACAGGCTGAAGTTTGCAGAAATTGGTAATTGATATAACACGGCGGGAGAAAGAACGGCGCTTCAACCGACACTGTCATGAAAATACCCCCGGTCCACATAGCTATCATTATTATTTTTCAAGCTAAAAAAGACTAGGTTAAAGAGTAGTAAATTCTGCAGAAGATGATCCATGATATAAGTGTTTTGAACTTATACTTTTCACACAGGGTCCATAACTAGTTGATAGTGTATTCCTTCAACACGGAGCGTGAGGCTAAGGTCACGGTCCAATTACACGGGTCTGTGTGGCGTGCATACGGAAAACGGACAATAACTGCAGTATGTGATAACGCCGACTGAAAAGTAGGATATATTCTACGCAATATTGTATTGGTGCCACAGATTTCACCTAAACGATGGGTTTGCAATACGCAAACTTTCCCCCATGAAGCAACGTAAATCAGGCTCAGAATCCCTGAGCTTTACCCTGATAGAGATGCTGGTATTTCTTCAGCAACCAAAAGATATCTGTTAATCAGGACATCGTACCAGGGAATGATTTTATTAGCCACGCCACGAATACAAATCTTTCGTATAGCGCGGGAAAATGTATTCACGTGTTATAAAGCAAGCCATAAAGCCCGCCAGCTATCGTTAATCGCGCCAGCTAGTGCCGTACCTAATCAAAATAGTAATAATCTCCAAGATCCACGTAACAACGAGAGCGATGAGGCAGCCGCTGCTGTGAATACTGCTGCTGTGCATACGGCGGTCTTGCGTAATGAAAGCCATCCCGGTTGGCGGTTGGTATTTAATACTAGTGCAACCACCGATTCCCTTACAACACAGGGACGCCTTGTCTTCCTTCATTCTTTCGCGAGGGTTTGAAGCTATTAATTTGAAGGCCTAAATTAACTATTTTGGAATTCCGATTACCAAAGCACGCAAGAATGTTGTAAACAGTTGTACATTTTGATTCTTATAAACAACACGGACCAGGGTGTTTGCAGGACTATAAAATGTAATTGTATAAATAATAATAAGTACTATTATTTATAAACCTAAGAGTGTGTACCGGTAGCCTAATAATAGATTGGTTTTGACATAATGATTGGCAATGACATAAGAAATCATTGGACAATATTATGAATGCAGAGTAACAACAAAAGAACACAAGCAATACCAGTCAAGATGATGCAAATTCCAGAGAAACCATGGGACGTCATTTCAGTAGATTTGACGACCCTGATGGACATTACAATTACAATCTTGTAGCCGTTGACGAAAGAACAAGATAGAGACAATGTAGAGACAATGTACTCAACAGCATTCAAGCCTACCAAGAATGAACTGCGCAAGATGTTCACAACTCATGGAACGCCGAGCCGAGTAGAAACAAGTGGTGGACTACCGTTCAACTCCACAGAATTCAGCAAGGAGGAAGGATTCTACCACCACAAAGTAATTCCAGACCATGCAAGAGCCAATGGGGAGGCGGAAAGCTTCATGAAAATGTAGAATAAGACTGAACAAATCGCTCATTTGCAAGGAAGAAACAATTCCTTAGCAATCCAAGAAATGCTAACAGGATACCGTTCAACTCCACATCCCGCTACCAGTGTTACGCCTTATGAAGCGCTGATGAACAGAAAAGTGAGAACAAAGTTGGACTACATGATTACAACAAGTGTAAACCCTGAGAAAACACTAAAAATGATCAACATGAATGACCAAAAATACAAAGACAAGCTGAAACACCAAGCTGAAAACAGAAACACTCAAAAGCACACATTCACCGTAGGTGATTACGTACTGTTGAAGCAGGCCAAGAAAACAAATGGTCCACGGCATATGAACACGGCATATGAACCGGCATTCTATTTAATAAATCGCATCGATAGGTCATCGATTACGGCCAACAGAATCACAGACGGCCGTAACATATACCGCGACGCTACAGTGCAACAGAGCATAAATTTCCAAAAGTGCATGTTATTGAAATTACGCTCTAATTCAAAAAGTAACATATGTAAGACAAGGAGACAATATCATATTATAGAATACAGCTTGGTGATTTAATGTCATAGAGAAGAAAAAAAGTTTGACCTTATTTGCATATTAGCATATTATAAAGAAATACATTAACATTTTGCTTTTTGGAATTTCCAGCAAAAACGATAAATGCTATTAACACCAAAGTTACAGGAAATGAAGTTCCCATCATTGCCAACAATACTGTCTGAGAAAAAATTCACATTTACTTTTAACAAAAACCCAAAATCTGTCTTAATTAAGCTTAATTAATGACCAAACTCGTTGAAATTATTAAGTAATACTGTGTATCCAAACCAGACTTGCATGGTATCAAATCAAAGGTAAAGATGCGCTTAAAAGAATGGTTTGAGCAGATAATTCAATATCCCTTTAGTATTTAAAATATCGTCCTCCAAACATTTAGTATATTTAACAAGAGAAAAAACCACATGTAACCACTATTTCATACAACTGTACACAGACTTGGCAAAAGTCTATTAATACTTGTGCAGCCATGCACGCAAACAATGGAAGGAATATTCAAGGACATGCCCATGCTAAAGGGATCAGTGGTTTAAAATTCGCGCTACATGAAATTTGAAATGCAATTCGCCAGTGTGCAGTCATAATGGTGTATGTTACTTTAGGTGACCGTGTGCTGACATGCATGGGTGTACAAACAGGTATCGTGTTAAAGGCCTGCACTAAGTCTAAATAAAAAAGAAATGTTTAATAGTCAAGGCCATGAAAGGAAGTAGGCAGTAGCTGGTTGGATTAGCGTGTATGGATAATCAAGTATTCGCCAATCCGAAATCAGGTTTAATAAGAAATGTAACAATGCTGATAATCATACAAGGACACGAAATAGTACTTTAAAACAAAGCTGTTTTAATTATATATGATACACATACTTAGGATTGAAATGTTCATTGTTGTACAACAATCAGGAGGCACTATATTTATAATTCAATATTTGGAAATTAAATTTATGCTCTGTTGCACTGTAGCCACTTCAAGCTTGTAAATGCAGTCATCCAAAACACACCACAGCCGTGGATACCCATAGACAATATGTGTCCTGGAAAGAGTAATTGTCTATGGATACCCATAGACAATACTCTTTCCGGGGTACATAACACAATTACAGACATGTAACCACCATCCAGAACCACAGATCGAGACATCACATTCCGCACCTCAATCAACCCAAGCCAGTGAATCACCAGAAGGCGCTACCAACACACCCGCTACACCAAGGACACCAAGACCACAGAGGACCAGACACAGACCAGACTACTTGAAGGACTACACTACCTGAGAAAAAACTATTTAACGTTATGCCACTGTTCTGTGAATCAGAACAATGTAAAGAATCTTGAACTTAATGCCATCGTTCTGTGAATCAAAACAATTTTTTCATATTGGATATAAACAATAACAAAAAAGGTGCAATTGTGTTTATTTTGGAATTTTGTGGAAAATAGCACCAAACAAAATTACAAAATTTTGGGACGCTACTTATATCATGTGCAGGATATAATTTGATTTTGGGAAAAACCCAATATTTTGATTTAAGTTCATGCAAGTACACATACAAGAATAATGTGTACACACAGAGGCAATAAGTTTATCATACATGCGTATTTTATTTGGACATATCAAATTAAACATGATAAACACTCTAGATAAAAACTACTATTATAACAGGAAGCAAAAGTGACTGAAAAGAAACATTATAGTTAAATGACTGTAAAGTTCAAGTTCAAGACTGTAAAAGCTTTACTAGCAAGATAACCACTGATCACATGATCCGATGAACACTAGACTATTACAACTCTTATACCGAGTTGATCAGAGACATTTAAATGATCATGGACAATTATCATAGATAATTCTATCAGCAGATCAACCATGTTTTGGCCAATTTGTTTAACCAGTTATGTTTGGCAAATACAGCAAAAAATTACAAAGACATTTAATTTAGTTGTAAAGTCAAATTCTCCAAAAGAAGGGAGAAGTGTAGTATCCATGATTATCGTATCGTATACCGCTCATCACTAACGCACCGTAAATGTTATGTGTTTCGCCTAATTACAAGCTAAAATGACTACCGTAAAGCAGAAATCATAAGCGTGAGAGTCACCTTCATTTATGCAAAGTCTGGATGTTAAAAAAAACTACAATAATTTTGTCAAAGTAATGTTAGACAAGATACAATCATGCCACTAAACTATAGGCTTGTACAAGAGGCTATTGCAATGGTTACGGATATGAAAGAGTGTTTGGGAATTTGGACCAAATCTGCACGTGGCATTATTCTTTTTAACAAAACATTATGTTACATACACCTAACCTGGTAGTTAACAATGTATTTATACCTATGATATGACTGAACTGTGAACCATAATAGTTCAATACATAAATATAAAACCTATTCCAAAATCATGGGCGGCGTGATGATCACCCCGCATATTCAAATAATGGTCTTATTTACATCGATGTGCTTCATTTGTTCACCTTGTGATTTCTTTCAATATCTGATCTGCTCCTCCTGGCAGCTCACATGGACTCTCAAAGGCATCAGCAACTCTCTCCCTGTAATCTTCTCTGCCTTCTTGCAAACATGCATGGTAGCACACACCTATAGCTAACACTAATGAAGCTGTTAAGTTGTCAAGTAACTGTAAAGAAAAAAGTGTTGTTACTAAAGCTTCGAGATATGCTATCTACTATAGGGCCTATATTTATGATTGGCACATTGCACAGTGCATTGAATTGGCAATATACCGATCTACTGATAGGGTCAACATGTTGTGCTTTTGAGTAAGGCACTTAAACGCAATTAAAATGGCATCTGCATTCTTCGCGTGTCTATTAGGACATCCTGTTTTTAAAATGATTTTGTTATTTGCTTCTTGTGGTGGCATGATGTTCATTTCATAAATTAAGTAATATATTCAGAGATTCACAAGTGGAACTTCTTACAACAAATGTGCCCCATCATGAGTAATGGCACAATGCGACAGTAGATTTTGATTTAATTTTCTATATGGGTGTTTCCATAAATACAGGTACCAGTGGTAAATTTGCATTGTCTATATTCAAATGGTTCAATATCCTGTTATACCAATGTACTTGGTTAATTTTTATTTTAAAATCTGATTAAGTCCATAAAGTTGCACTGGTATAACACCACAACATGTATATTATATCAACATTTTTTCTTATTTTGGTGAAAATTCGGCAAAATGTCTTACAATTTTGGCAAAAAAGTGTGACATAAAAAGACAGGGTCAAAACATTAAAAATATGGGCTTTTTTTTAGAGTAATTGTGTTATCTGTAGGCTAAATGATCGATATCAAACTAGTTTTGAAGTGCTAAACACATTTTTCATAAGTAAATTACTGATAAGTAATAATTGAATACATTTTTTACCGTCACCGTGTAACATTTGGTGTCTCAAAAACCCGTTACACGGTGAAGGCAGTTTTTAAAAAATTTAACAGTGACAATAATCTCCATCTTATTTCCCTTTTGTTGATTTTACAAGCCTCTCTGATAGGTTAAAGGATAATAGAGAAGTTAAACTGAAATTGCAACAAACATGGAAAATATAGCTGTTTTTAAGTTTGAATATTACGTTTGGTGTCTCCAACAATGTTACACTGTGAGAACTTTCGGGTAACATCGTAGTTATGTGCCAGCACACTTTATGAATAAATTGTGGATAAACTGTCTCTTGGTATAGGCTCCTAGCATACATGGAACAAAAGGTTCCACTTTATCAATATAATTTGAGTTACAAGGAAATTAAGGTTTGATGTCTCCGTTACACGGGGACGCCTGAAATATCAATTCCACCACCCAAAACATAGGTAATCTCATCTTTTCACTGTTAATGATGTTTATAGAGTAAAGCAATGGTAAACACAGGGAAATGACCAAATCTGGAAATGTACTATATCTGGAAATCGATTGCCTGATCTGGAAACCAATGCTGTACACTTTGTGATAAGATTCAAAAACTACCGTGACAAAATTGATTAAAACATAGATTTCAGCAATTATTTTTACTTTTTAAATTTAAAAGTTAATTAGACATACCTACCAATTAATGAAAAGCAAAAATTATTACCCAATGACCATTTCTCCACTAATTAATGCTTAATTAAATTAGTTAATTAATCAATTAATTCCTTTATTTTTAAAATGCCTCGATCAAAATTAAAACGCCACGGTGATAATTTAGGTTATTATCGTAGCATGATTTACCAAAAAAATAGTTTGTCGCCAAACTTAAAATAAGGTCGTCCCCGTGCAGAAAACTGTTAATTTCGTGAACAATTTAATTTCGCAAAAATAGCTCTTGCTCAAATTCGCGAAAATAATAACCTTAAAAAATGGCAGTGTATTTATAATGGTATGTTTGTTTGGTTTCGACTCGCAAAATTAAGTATCCACAAAATTAAAGCATTTTGGTAGTTCACAAAAATAACTACTTTTTGGCAAAATAAGTTGATCACTACATTTCCAGGTTTGGAAATCAATCCCGATTTCCAGATTTGGTCATTTGCCTGGACTGGTAAATACCTTTAGAAAATACAAAATAAAAGTGATCAGAAAGTTTCTGCAGTTGCCAGGCATAATTGAACATTTTGGTGTCTTTTAGTGTCTCAGTTACACGGGGAGACAAGTGTTTCAAAGAAATACTGATGTTATATTGGTGAAAATGTATCTCTGTACGCTTCAATGACCTGTTCTGATCCATTTTCATGAAATAGAATAATGGAACATATTATGAAAGTGGTTATTCAGTTAATATAGACACATTTTGAATATTTAGACCTAATTTGTGTATGTCACACATTGGCCTCCTCATTTATGGAAACACCCATGAGCCAAAATGTGATGCCAAAGCGATTGGCGATCATCGTGCTGTTTTCTCCATCATCAATTTGACGCTACACGTGTCTTTATTAGGGACGCGAGGCGTTGTGTCCATTGTTATTTCAATGCCTTCAATTCACTCGTCGCTGCCACTCTGTACATTTTTGGGCGGCACCAACGGCCGCATCAAGTTGTAAGCCGTAGCGCTCAAGTCGTCTAGAAGTTGGGCTTGATATGTACGGCGCATATATTGCGCCACCGTGGCGGTTGTGTTCAGTTGCCTGGTTTTCGGGTGCAGGAACACGGCGAATGGCAGTTCTGGCCTCCAGAGGGCATGGCTCACAAGACGAAGTCAGTTACTGGTCAATGTCAGAGTCGCGGGCACAATTAGTGCGCGGGCGTACAGGTTCTCATTTGAGAGCTGCTCCGGGTAGTGCACGCCAAGACAGTAGCGCATCAGGACACGGTGAGATGCATCAATGCGACCGCCCAATGTTTCCGTAACTTCCGTTTTCTTGGTGTTGTTGGATCTGTCAGCTGCATTCGACACCATAGATCATAGTGTTCTCTTTAGACAGATTATCAAATGTATTTGGGTTCAAAGGTAATGTTCTTAACTGGTTTCAATCGTGCCATCATAAACGCAATTGTAGAGTAAATGTGGGTAATGAATACTCTGATCCCCATATTCCTGATTATGGTTTGCCTCAAGGCTCTTATTTGGAGCCAAAAATTTTATACTCACCCAATAACTGACATCATCAGACATTATAATGGTAATAATTTTAATTTTTATGCGGACGACACCCAACTGTATATATCTTTCGATCCTCGTATACCGGGTGAGCCTGAACGTGTCCTATTTCTTATAAGTGAATGAATTGATGAAGTCAGGAATTGGATGTCACAAAATATGCTATGTCTGAATAATGTTTTTAAAAGCTTCACTCACTGTGCTCCACCATACATTGAGGAACTTCTTGTCACTTGTCATGCCTGGCAGGAAGTGGGCTTTGCTCGAGCTCCGACACTAGCATGACTAGACTTCTCAGTATACCTAAAACATGCCTTGTTTCCGTAAGTAACGGTTGCTCTGCCGCCGCTTCTATGCTCTGGAACAGGATCCCACATAATATTCGCTATGCTTCTCCTGTTACCCAGCTCAGAAAACTATTAAAAACAGATCTTCTCTTGCCTAATTTGTAATATGTTTGGTTGTTCTTCACATTAACTTGTTTTAAATGTATTTGTATTTAAAAAATTATATTGCGTATGTATTTTTACCTTTAACCCTCAATGTATTTTATTCTATAAAGCGCTGTGATACCTTTATTGTGTAAGAGCGCTATATAAATGCCTTGTATAATAATAATAATAATAATAATAATGATAATAATAATAATAACACTAATACTACTACTACTACTACTACTAATAATAATAATAATAACACTAATCATAATAATAATAATAATAATAATAATTAAAACAAAGACTGCGAGTCACGACTTGCAAACCCCCCTGGCTGGGGGATCAACTAAATGAGGTGGGGGATCAACTAAATGAGGTCGAAGGTCACATAACCTTTTAATGACCGTTTACCGCCGATGACCTCTAATTATTTTAGACATGTTCACCCGGTGTTCATGTTTCTTTTCTCCAAGTTTGAAGTCAATCGGGCAACTTTTACGATTTGACCCCTGGATGACCTTTGACCTCAGATGACCTATGCAAATTAGACCAAAAAAAGCAGCCACAGTTTTTGACCATGGCCTACCTATCGCTGAAGGCTTGCAGTCAATCCGTTCATCCATTCAAAAGATACAGCATTCGGAAAAAGGCTAACCAAAAAGGCTATAAACCAAAAGGCACATTTGGGCGCACACACACCCACACACTGAAATTGACATGATGACAAAATCCCCTTTGGGTTTTACAAACCAGGGGGATAAAAAGAAATAAGGAGTTTAATTACACTTCAATATATTCATATTCCCTTGGTTGTGCCTGATTATTTGAGATCATCGTGTGACCTTCTTTTTTTGGACCAAGAAGGATGTTGCACTTTAAACATCATAAAACACATGTTATGTTAAGTTCACATTTTAGTGAATAAAATCATCTCTGTATATTTTCTCATACACATATCTTGTCCTTGACACTTAAATAACATACCTCTTCCTCTTCATCCTCCTCCTGCTCATCATCATCACTGCCCGACCCATATTCATCATCATCCTTATGAGCATCTGCCAATGCTTTCTTATTCAATAGAGGTCTCAACATATCATCCATGTGTGTATGGAACCAAACAAGCACCTCCAAACATCTCTCGACGTCTCGTAAGCTTACAAAACTGCACTCATTCTGTTGTATAGCATTTTCAAATCAGTAAAAGTACTTTAAAATTGTAAATGAAAAACATAGATTAAGCTATCTATATTTTTGAAAGCTTGTTTTGGCTTAATCAGAAGGAAAAAAATACCTTTGTATTTCTATGTGGAGAAATCTTGTGGAAAATGCTCAACTATTTCACTATAAACTGAAGGTTTACTGTCATTGCACACTGTTTCGTTATCATCTTCATGTTTGTCTTCCAAGATTTTCTTAGTGTGATCCTTATTTAAAAATGAGAAATGTTTAGGTGTCTGAAATATTTAATTTAATACAAAAATCATGTGAATTTATATACCAACCTCTTGTTCTCTCATGAATTGCTGTGAAGCAGATAAAACCGCTGTGATAACTTGAGCTTGGGCTGACGTTGCCAACAACATGACAGTGTTAACCTGGAGAGAAACAATAATATCATAAGGGCCAAATTGGAACAATTAATTTGTCAACGACACTATATACTGTGGATGTGAAACATACACTGGGTCTGCCAACATGGTATCATGAAGTCAATATGATCAGAGGCAATAGAAGTATCATGAGCGTGATACGTACCCACGGGTTCTGGGAACTGAAACGGTTGTGGTCGAGTTACTGATTTCTCATTTCACCCTACTAAATAAATCCTATTCCTAACTCTGATAGCCCTTACCTTAAAACCTTAATTAAATCATACGGTGTGAGAAGTTCGCCAAGGCAAATATTGGGGAACTCGATACCATCAGTGGAACAAAGCCATGGATCCCTCTTTTGAAGCTAAATAAAGGTAAAATCCTAACGTTTATCCATTGTTCACCCTTTACCCGTCACTGATCTAGGGAAATTGGTTCAAACCCCATCCCCAATTTCCTTCAACTACATGGTAAATTTGTTAGTGTGTTTTGCCACATCTCCCCTTCCTTATCCCTACAACCATTTGGTGCAAATTGTAATTTCCCCCACCAAGGGTTGGGATGTTTCTATGCAATGATTGAGGAGCCTTAGATATTATTATATACACCATATTCATAAGTCTTACATATCTCTGTACAATCTGTCTGATATACTTGGCTTCAATGTCTTCACTGAGTTGTCCAAAATCCCACACTAGAGGCAACATACTTGGAGGAAGAGCTTGTACTCGATACACTAATTCACGCAATGGAATGGCACCTGGTAATAGATACAAACAAATTGCAATAGATCTGCTATTATTAAGATCTGAAGTGCGCATGTGTGACCGGATGCGTCACTTGCCACAATTCAAGGGTGCATACCACTATTACGCGCTAACGTGTGTTTCTATGGGAAAGATGCCTCGGGAAAACGGCAATATCTTGAGTTACCTTGCGACTCATTTAATGAAATCTTGGAATATTTATTAACACACATAGATCTTACCTGGGTCAAAAACTCAGATGGGGGTGACCGTTTACATTTTTCTATATTTCCCCCTTTATATGGAGTAGTATTTTTTAACACGAAATTAGACCTTGTAGCCCGTTGTGACTGATGTGTATCCCTCCGCCAATATTTTCAAATAAAACAGTAGCTGTATACTCTTTTCATTCGAATTATCTCAGGTACACTTCAGTGAATAAATATAGACCAAATTCAATCATTTTGAATGACATATCATGTCAATATTCACCATTCTTTCCGTTATTTAGGAACTACATTCGTGATCGCGATCGACGGAAGCTGGGCGTTGGACTGTAATAGTGGTGTGCACCCTTTAAGAGACCCATTTTCATCCAATTTCAGAAATTATTATTACATATTAAAGAGCAGAAAATTTCAAATTGAATGATAAAATTTGTATTCGATTTGGATACTCCGTTTGGTAAATACAACACGTACAAGAAGCTACATACCCACTTGAAATTCATAAAAACCCTTAATTTTTGTCATATTTTGGGATTCCCAGATATCAATTTTCACTTTTACAACGAAGGCCCGTGTTTCTTGATCTTATTGAATGTTAAAAGGATGCATGCTTCATCTTTTTGATACACCACTCTTACTATAACATAGCAAAGCATGTTCATTCATTTGGTCATGATATACTTGCAATAAATGTCACCAATATACCGGGGGAAAGGAAGTACATGTTTATGTAAATGCACGAAGCCACACATTATTGGTTAATATTCATGATTTTTAATTCAATCGTCGTGTAGTTCTACATATTGAATTTTTGTATGATATCATAAGTATATTTTCAAAACTATTTGTATCATAAGATTGCCTACATTTGCCTGACCACTCCACAAAGTTGTATTGATCAAAACTCTCACGAAATATGTCAGTAGGCCTAAGACCTACAGGTCAAAACGATGTCGATATTTTGATTTCTGGTGCGTTTTGCCCCGGTATCCCCTATTTCACCCCCCCCCCCCCCCCCCCCCCCCCCACCACGCCCGTGGAATGAGTTTCTGAGTCATTATGCTTTTGTTTTGATGTCAATGGATGTTATATGTTTTGTTTGTAAACTAAATAAAAATACCGTGAGTTTTCACACACAATCTCGCTCATCTTTAAATATGATTGTCCGACACTAACAAATTGCAATTGTCCGAAATAGCAACGGTCAGGCGCGCACCCGACTGACTTTGCCCGTTTGGCCCGTATTTTGACAATTTTGCACTTTAACGAATGAAAAAGTCAAATTTAATAGTGTCAAATGTTGCGATTATTACTTCAAATGTATTTTCAAAATATAAAACTAACATAAAATGCTACACAAACCAAGTTTTGCAACCACAAAGCCCGTAATCGCCTGGTTTTAAAGACTATCTCTGTGCTCCCTTTAAGGGTGCATACCACTATTACGCGCTAACGTGTGTTTCTATGGGAAAGATGCCTCGGGAAAACGGCAATATCTTGAGTTACCTTGCGACTCATTTAATGAAATCTTGGAATATTTATTAACACACATAGATCTTACCTGGGTCAAAAACTCAAATGGGGGTGACCGTTTACATTTTTCTATATTTCCCCCTTTATATGGAGTAGTATTTTTTAACACGAAATTAGACCTTGTAGCCCGTTGTGACTGATGTGTATCCCTCCGCCAATATTTTCAAATAAAACAGTAGCTGTATACTCTTTTCATTCGAATTATCTCAGGTACACTTCAGTGAATAAATATAGACCAAATTCAATCATTTTGAATGACATATCATGTCAATATTCACCATTCTTTCCGTTATTTAGGAACTACATTCGTGATCGCGATCGACGCTGGGCGTTGGACTGTAATAGTGGTGTGCACCCTCAAGCGAGCTTTAACAACCACACAACCTAGACCGTGTGCAAAATAGCCCCATCAACGTCGGCCACATTATCTGTAGTGCGCATTGCGTACATAGCAACCTAGACTGACTCAGTAACATCCTTATCAACGTTAGCCTCATTATATGTAGTAGTAGTAGTAGGATTAGTCTACATAGCAACCAACCTGTTGTTGTTGTTATTTCCATAGTAATTGAATAGTTTTTGCAAAAATGAATGTCAGATGGTTCAATGGCAATATGTACCCAATCAATGTACACTAAAATCAGAGTTGAAAGTCAAGGCATCTCGGATAACAGTCATGGCCTAGATTTAGCAATCTTTCTTTTATTTATATAGATATTCCATAAAATCTGTATCACTGTACAAATCCAAATGTAATACATACGAAGCTTTTCTTGTGTATCCTCTGCAGCAACATGATAACCAAGTCCTGCTGTCTTGAGACGTGCAATCATTAAATCTGTATGTCTAAAACATAAACAAGATTAAAATTCATCGCTGTGAATTGTGCACTGCATAACACGCTAATGTATGGCCAATGTACAAGCAGGAGAATCAAATATAAAACATTTAAAGCTAATACAACTGAATCTAATGCAATAGCTTACATCAATGCGCTGTGGATAGTTCTTGATATAAAACCATCGTGGAGAACAATGAGCTAATTATAAAGGGTGTGGGGAAATGGGCCTACAATCACCTGGTACCTGTATGGTATGGGAGTCTCAGTGAATGAGTGATGGGCCACAGTCACAGTGTAGGCGTGTACAGAACAGCGATGATCAAACAACCAAACCAACGTCAAAACCTTATATTTTTACCAGCCTTAGTTAAGTTAGACTGCCCAACGGTTATGCATACAAAACGAAGTGTTGCTTTATATTCTTTTTTCTTCTGTAAGCTTGAATTAACACGAAAATGTGTACATTATGCCCCAATCTGAGGTTGACCCTGGAGGTTGAACTGACAATATATTAATATTTTAAACATGTCCCTGACGAGCGTATGGTCTTTTGCACCGTCCATTGATACGCACATGTAATCAGCAACGCGAGCTGAGCGTGCGCCGAAGACTAGTGGTGCACCTTCAAAAATATATTGCCAGAACGGTGATATTATGTATACATTTCAGCAATTGCACATGGAATTGTAATGATTTGAAGTGTTGAGCAGCATAAGATTTTATTAGCCATAAATTTACCTTCTATATGGGTTACAAGCGGCCACTATTTTGAGTGCTCCATCAGCCATATCTATAGCATCTCCACTGACTTTGCTATCACACATGACTTCCTTGATAATCCCTATAGCCTCAGTGGTATTTGCCTCGTCAAAGAACAGCACAGTGTCTACTCCATAATCCTCCTTGGTTTGTTTGGCATCGGCTTGGGCACGAACAATCTTCTTGCGTATATCGCTTGATGTTGTACCACCATGAACCTGAAATTATCAAATTGCATACGATTACAATAATGCCCTAAGAGTATGTCTGGTACCCTGATAACATGGTTGCTAAGTAATATTAGGGTTGTTAATATTAGGGTTGTTTACCCTAAGTTGAAAGCACGGCGATCAAATGGCATGAACATAATTACCAAATCAGGAATCTTTTCAGACATATTGCAATTGTTGAGTTTGCTAATGAACACATTTTTGTCATCTAAATATTGGCTTGGTGTTGGACTTAGAATGGTTTATAGTTCAGTCGGTTCCAAATTAATACAGAAGAGCGTGTACGTTCAGAAAAGCTTGCATGACACAATATGGTGCACCCCGACATGTATGGGTAACACTTCTGTAGAATGGTTAATAGTTCAGTCGGTTCCAAATTAATACAGAAGAGCGTGTATGTACGTTCAGAAAAGCTTGCAAGACACAATATGGTGCACTGTGACATGTATGGGTAACACGTCTGTATGCAAAAATATAGTAGACCACATATACTTGGATTACTCTTGTGCGCGGAGAGATGTTAATCGCATATTTCTTACCAAATTGGAATTGATCAAACTATAGTCAGAAGAAAGCCACATACCTGATGCTCACGTTTAATAGTCAAGATTGTGGTCTTCGTTTTGATTTTTGTTTGTATATAAAGAGCAAATGTGAACAACAGACATTAACAAAGTTAATGAACTGAGTGATTACAAATCAAACTGGTAACTCTCTACAGAGAGCTCTGATGGGCAATCCATTGGTTCACTGCAACTCAGAAAATAATCAAAATACAAGTAAACACAATTGGGCTAGTAAAAAAGCCAATGAAAGTGGCGTGGGACAGGAATAAGATAAACACCCAAACATAGAGAACAACATCAAAAATATAAGAGAAGAAAAATGATATTTGTAGGTCATTGACATCGAGAGAGCTTAGCCAACATACTCTGAAGAGTTGGAGAGAAAGTGTCTGTTAACACGACATTTAAACGATTGTAGTCCGACACTTAAAAAAAAATCAAATGTAAACAAATAGATCTAAATACTGATTATTATTAATATTAGTTTGATCTAAATTTCCTGATGTTCAAACAATTTTACCTTCATAAGAATCATATTGTTGAGACCATCTTTGCTTGCAAGGCCAGCCTGTAGTCGACAGAGAAATCTTATTAATCTTGTTTTGCCACAGCCCGTCTCCCCCATGATCACCACCGGGATACCGCATCTAAGGAATTCAAATATCAAAATTAAAGTTAGAGCTAAGAATAGGCATAGCACAATGCACACACACAGAGTCTGCCACTGGGAGCGTTAACAACAATATATGAAGAGCTGTGTTGCAAAAGGGCCTACATCCACTTCCAACTTACTCATTTTGCATTATTGAATGGATGGCTATCATTATGTGGAATGTGGCTTGTATTGTTGGTGCCTCAATTGGCGTGCATGGATGCACTAATCCAAGTCATGAAGACAGCCATACAATAATTTGATTAATTAATAATGCAAAATGAGTAACATGTAGGAGTGGTCTGTAGCCCTCATGCAAAAAAGCTCTTCATATAATGTATGCAGCTCCACTTTGAAAAACACCCCTATATAAAATTGATTATCCTCACATTGTGCACTCCGTATAAGGCAGTGAGCTTGACATATATGGTAGGCATGACCCTACACTATATAACCTTGATTCAGGTATAAATATTTATCATCTGGCTTTTTAGTTAGGACTGTTTTTACCAATTCTCGAAATTTGCTCTAAACTATATATTCGGCCAATTTAATTTAAGCTAACCTGAGATATTGTACTAATTCAGTTCATTTAGTGATATGATCAGATGTTGCATCCTTTGAGTGCATAATGTGAGTAAAAGACTGAGAATTTACATATGGGTATTTAAGAATGGAAAAGCTTGTAATTTTAAATGCAGCAATATTTGACAATCAAATTGGGTATACATGTTATGTATGTATCAATTTTCG
The DNA here is from genome assembly GCA_035610835.1 of Ophiura sarsii. NCBI lineage: Eukaryota > Metazoa > Echinodermata > Ophiuroidea > Amphilepidida > Ophiuridae > Ophiura > Ophiura sarsii. The sequence continues at coordinate 92,045,567 of CM069441.1, read as the reverse complement.
AAAATTTGCTTTAAACTTGAATATATTGGGCCGATCTAAATAAACCTAACCTGAGATATTGTACTAAGCACTTCAATCTATTTAGTGATATGCTCAGATTTTGCATCCTTTGAGTGAACAATGTAAGGAAAAGACTGAGAATTTAAATATGAGTATTCAAGAAATGGAAAAGCTTGTTTAATTTATAAATCCATCAATATTTGTCAATCAAATTGGGTATACATGTTATATATCTATTACCGATCACTCTTATGATGGGAAAATAATTGTCGGACATTGCTCATTTGCATATTAATGACTTGATAATTAGCTAATTTGCATAATTATTGAGCTTATGAAACTAAATTATAGTTTAAAAGATTGGGTATCATACAGTTAGCCAGTATACCAAGTTTGATTGCAATACACCATTCTCATCTGGATTTATAACATTTACCATGTTTACGCATATTAATTAGCTGGACTTGGTCATTTTTTGATTGCGGTCAGTGAAACTGGTCAAAATGGCCAATTTCATTAGGTTATTTTAGCTTAATGCAATATGATTTAACCATATTTTTAAAATTTAACATAGATTGTTGTAAATTTGTTAAAAAATATGTGTAAATGGTGTTTTGAATGTTACATTATTAACAAATTGAGCTCTCTAAATCCTGCAAAATTCTATTTTTGGGCATTGTTACTGTTTTTGGCAGGTTTTCGGCCATTTTCGGAGTATTTCAAAACACCGTAACACAAGAAAACATTGACCGATTGTCATAATTCTTTTTGGAAAATAAATCTTTCATTGCAATCTTTCATTTGACACCAATTTTGTGCATCATGTCTCAATTATTTGAATTTTATGTGTGCTATGCCTACTAAGAAGTAATTACAAACACTTATCGTTATCTGAAATCTGAAATTGTGATAATTATACAATATTTTTAAAAGAATGCATTGGTACCACAGTAAATATACAGCAACTAAAATTGACATGAAGGAGAAAAATGGATGTTTTTAAACATCCATTTTTACTTAAAAGTATGTAAGTTTAAGCTGTTACGCTAACAGAAAAAAATAAATGGTAATACACATTAAGGCCCATGCAAGGACACCAGTAGGCCTAAAGGAAAAAGAAGGTAAAAAGTGCATGCATTTGGGATAAAAAGCCCATGAAAATCAATACAAGTTGGGAAATTTGGACCAACAAAAAGCCCGAAATCAGGCCATTGCCTGAAAACTGGCATCCCTGGGCCCATTGCATGTATCTTCTGGGGAAAAGTTGATTATGATGAAATACAAAATTGGTACATTTTCAAATAATTTCCAGTATTATTGATTTATTTATAAAAGCAATTTACCTGAATCTCATATGTATAGCTAGCATTTTCTTGACGTTATCTGTTGTCAACTCGTATGTTTCATCTGGATCAATCAAATTCTCCACGCCCAGGACCATACCCAGCTTTTGTAATTTCTTACACCTGTAGAAAGCAACTGACAATACTTTACTACCTTTACTACTCTTATTTTAGTGTTATACCTATGAGTAAGATGTTCATGAACTGATTAACGCTCATCAACATTTAATTGAGTATAACACCTATTATGTAGCTTTTCAATACGTTTAATATCGGTGATTTCATGAATATCTTACTCATAATGATATTCCATAATTGCTAGTTTATAGTCAGTAATTGCCTTATAACCCCTAAGAGTGCACACCACAAAAATCATATTTTGCATTCTGACATTACACGTCAGTGTTTGAAATTAAGATTGACCCCACCATAAGTCTAAATTTAACATCCTAGAAAAGGTAATAAATGCTGAAAATGTACCTAAATGTTTCATAATTTTGCATTTGTAGGTTATTTCCTCCACATTAGGCCCAAAATCCCCAGCTTTTTCTTGAATGGTATCATTTTACACGATTTCACTGTTTCCACCAATATAGAGCTAGAATCTCTGATCTTATGATAAAGGCAGTCTGTCGTACCTAAGATAGATATCATTGACCCGTAGCGAAAAAAAATGCTGGTTACCCCCTACAAAAGTAATTGTTTTGAAGCAGAAGACATCTAGATCTTCAATAAAAACAATGATTTGAATGAACCAGTTTGCTCTAAAGGTGAAAAAAAATTAACACAAACTTGACCTCTGAACCACACAAAGCAATATGAAACTGATTTGGTGGTGTGGGACCCTAAGAGAACTACCTGCCTACATCATTTGATGCACAACAAAGACATTGTTAGAATAATTGTATCCCTTAAAGATCGGAGTGAAATGTTATAGAAGCACTATATTTTAATTGGTTATTGGTATGAGCATGCCTTGTAATCAACACATCATATACACTAGCGGGCACCCGCGCTTTGCGCGGGACCCGCTAGAAGATTTCACGGGGAATAAGTAAACAAATCGTAAGAAAATAAATTTGATACAATATCAAGAACATGTCCTACATGTATACATAATCCAGACGGGCCCTAAATAATCCGAATATCGCAGGTGCTTTTGATAATCCAGGTATACATGTGCCTTAATCTAGGTAGGCCTACCTTTGTGTTTCCAGATACCTATGTAGGCCTCCCATGAGACCTGGGACCCAATAGGCCTAAGCCTTACCCCTAATCCAGTTACCACAGGTGCCCTTAATAATGCACCGGATACCACATAATCAAGGTACTGCAGTGTGCCGTATATCGAGATACCCAGGTGCCCTTTATTACTTTATGATATTCAAGTAAATTAAACGCGGGTTAAACCACAATTATAGGCAGAGATGAGCGATATCAAAGCGTTATAAATGTTTATATAAATATAAATACATATGTCCTTAAATAATACAGGTACCTAAAGTGCCCTTGATATAATGTAATTTAATCCAATTAGGCCTACTCCACGTGTTCTTAATACACCGGTTGCCCGATAGGCCTAGGTCCTACCCCTCACAGATGGCCTTAAAAACCCAGGTAGCGCATGCGCCAGCGTTATATCCATACCAATGTGCCCGTATTATATCCAGTTTATAATGGAAATCGCAGGTATAGGTGCCGAAGCTATAGCGTATGGTTAGTCATATCAAAACGTAAGATGAGGGTATTGTAAAACAGCAAGAGTATGTCGTTGTTACTCCATGTATCCTATGTGCCCTTAATACTGACATTGGTACCACAGTGCCCTTAATAATCCATATATACCATGTGCCCTTAAGAAATCCATGTACGACATGCATGTATAACACATGGTGCCCTTGATTATTCAGGTACCACCCCATGTACATTAATAATCAAAATTGTGTATTTAAGTGACCCATTATAGGACCTCCCTGGACTATGTGGTTTATCTTGAATCGAATATTAAGGGCACCTGTAATCACTGTGTATGCGGCTATTAGGGCCTACGTGGATTAATAAGGACACCTGAATGGTTGTTCAGATGTAAGAATACTTAGAATATTCAGAGTATCTGGATTGCCTTAATATAATTATAGAACACATGGGTGGGTACCATGTGACCTTTAATCCAGCAGGTAGACCTACCCCCAGGTGCAGTGGCGGCACTAACGGTGGGGGGGGGGGGGGGGGGGCGTTGCATTTTAATGTCAAAACTGAAAGTTACTTAAATTAGCTTTAAAATGTCTCCCTCGATTTTTTTTATTGCCCCGCCACCCCGTTTTCCTCCTTTAATATTTTGGTGCTGGTGTCGCCACTGCCCATGTGCACATCCAGGTAATTCTGTAGGCCTACGTTCTGAGCGTTATAGTGGGTTCCATACTTTTATAGTCGGTCGTTTAGTGTCAGGACATATTTTAGTCCAAAACGGCCCCCACAAATGCTTTACACAATGGGAAAGGGGATTTTTCGGAAAATAGGGGTGGGTGGGGTGGGGCGTTTTCAAAAAGAATATATATTAGTAAAAAAAAGGTACATTGGTAAAAAAGGACTTTTTCAGATGTGTTTTTTTTGGCCCCCCCCCCCTCCACCCTGGTTACGGGCCTTTAACCAGAAAAAGGGTTGCTTCAGTGGTTCTTGGCTGTCCCGTATATGGAACCCTAAGGGTTTAAAAGTTCTTTGATTTTATAGGGACCCTAAAAGGTTCTGTAGAGACATTTAGAGGTTTTAAAGACCCATTTGTGCCCATTATTTGCCCATTTTGAACCTTAAAATGGTTCTTTTTGGAACCTTTTAAGGTGGTATAAAGGGTTCCATATACGGGACAGCTAAGAACCCCTGAAGCACCCTTTTTTTAAGAGTGTACGGACTGCCTGCTTTCACCCTGCCCCGTTACAATGTGCAGTTTGCGCCACAAACGCGTACACACTTTGTCTGCGTCATTACGTGTGCGCCGAATCGCGCGCGCCATAAACGCATCAACAGGAACGGTTGGTATGGTACCGCCAGTTTCTTTATCGTTAGCAAACTACGCATTCATCTATGTTACTAATGTGAAAGTGTCACTTTAAGATCTGTGTAAGAGTTTTTGTTTACATTTAGAAAATGTCGTAAAATATTTTTATTTGTCGGACGTATAGTCCCGTATAACTGCTTGTACTCATGCGATCTTTAAGAATAACAAACGGCCGCATATACAGAAATGTAGCTATATCCCTGATGAAAATATTTTGGGTGAAGACCATATGTCATCACTCACTCAGAAAACCACAATTTTTGCCCGAACAGTAGCTACCCGAGTAAAAGAAATTCAACATTTCGGATTATCATCTGTGATCCTTTCTGCGCATGTCTGAAAACGGGAAAATACTGGCATTGAACTATCTAATTAGCTCGTGTATTAGAGGCGCAATTACCACGCTTTTTCAGTTGAAGAGGGACGCGAGTGTAAAATTATTATTGAACTATCTAATCAGGCGAGGGACCGAAAATTAGTATATAGATTATTATATAATATGCAGGTAGTGCTTGGGGGCGGTTAACATTTATGAAAATATGAGCTTAATTACCTTGGAAATCCGTCAAAATCTTTGTCAACTTCAACTCCATTGGCCTGTAGTGCTTGTCTCAATTGTGAGCTCATGATGTTTAGTTCAATGATCTGCTGTGTATTTGGATCGTATAATGATCCGTTGCGATCAATCAAAAATCCCATGAATGTCATAGACACACGATCATGGTTGAAGAAGATGTATGGATGTAAGCTGTGTGAAAGAGAATGTATAAACATTAGTATTTATGGTAATAGATGGGAATACCAAAGATGACCATTCCAACTATTCCACTACTGTTCAAACAGTTTAATATTTATAAATAAGTGGTTTAATGAAAATTTAAGTAATCGAGCCTCCAACAGTATATACTTTTGGAACGTTAGTAAACGCAGACGCTACAAATGTGAATATTAAGCGGTAAGTGAATAGTTACATTCAATAAGCCTTCTCATTACCGTTTGAGGTCAAAAGTCAATTTTCAAAATACAACTGACAAAAACAACCCTGCCACTATTTTTAAAGCAGCAGCAATGTTGGCTTTTTCCACTATTGGAGGGTTGCTAAGTGGCAATCTCGATGTATACACTGATGTATGTGACACTCAAGCTCCATTCAGATTAAAAGGATTAAGGGTCACCTTCTTGAGTAGATTATAATTTGAATATATTTAAATACTGTAATATTTGTTATTTATGTGCGTAGTTATAGCCTCGTTCTAGTGTTGCTGCGCACACGTACATTAATGTGTACCAACAATTGTTTCGATGGAGTAACTCATTTTAAAAATATCAGGCATAATCTCAAGGGGAACTTATTTTTTATTGAACTGTGTATTACTGTAGTTAGGTGAACAAAACGACTCCAACAGATGACCTGACCTGTTAAGTCAGGTCACAGGTCAGTATTGCTCAAAGATTTTGTATATATTTCTGTGTTATTCCGCCTTCATATCTGTCAGTTGTTGAAGCAGCAAGGACAAGGTGTTAGTCTTGCTCAACGCTTCTTCGTTGGCAGATCATGGAGGCGGAAACGGCAGAAAAAATCAACTCAATCCTGCAGAATTTCGAAAAATTAAACGCATCAGTATAGCCAATCTTGAATCCAACAGCAGTAACAAGTTTTCAGTACTTTAATTTAAGGAGTTTTGTGTATAAACCTAACGCAAGTTTCAAAACTCTAGTTTTATTGGGTTAACTATTAAGTTGAAAAACTGATTTCTACCAAATTAATTAGAGTTTAGGCCTACATTCTTACGGAGTAAATCTATCTCCACATAGCACTCCCATTTAAATAAACCTTAAGTATCATCACTATACTTTGTACAGTAACATTTCAATTTTTTAATCGGGCTCGCCTTATCCCATAATCATGATTTGCTCAAGGTGTATTTGCGTCTGCATGTTGCAGTGTCTATAGTTATTTGGCTCGGTCGGTATTGTAGCTGTATTCCTGAGCAGTCCCTTTTATTATATAAAGAAAGCATAAATAAATAAATAAATATAATAGTAAATATGTGTGATTACTACCTTGTTTCCCATCGTCTTCTCAACTGGAATGCTTCAAGTTCCTGGGGCAAGCCAGTGTCATCTCTTTCTTCATCAATCATAGCATCATTAGTGGTATTAATAGCTCGAGATGGACTCTCTTCACTCATGTTCAATGATGGAGTTGCAAAATCCTAAAGATATAATTATTTTGGCATACAATGTGATATAAATATTAAAATAAAATAAAAGTTGAGACTAGTCTAATTGGGTCTTTTAACTTTCATCTGTGTGGAAGCAAGCATTGTACACATTTAGATAGTTAGCAGATATTATGTTATTATTACATGGAATTCCACATGCTCAATAGAAGTTAAATGATTATCAGTACTAGCGGGCAACTCACGCTTCCCGCGGGTCTCGCTAGAAGATTATAGGGGGGGGGGGGGGGGAGGTGAATTATCAAAGCGTAAGAAAATGTTATAAAATATCAAGACCATGTGTCCTTACATAATCCAGATCCCCAAGGTGTCCTTGATATTAATATAGGTGACAGGGTGCCTTGCCTTTCTGTGCCTTTAAAAAATCAATCACAGGTGCTCATAATAATAAGTATACATGTGCATCTAATAATCCAGGGAGGCCTCCCTTTTGTGTTTTAATAAACCAGATTCCTAGATATCCTTAATAGTATAATTATGTAAGCCTATCCCATGTGACCTGGAAATTAGGTACACGTTGTTCCATGATATCCAGGCACTCCATAGGCCTAAGCACTACATGTACCCCTAATCCAGTTACCGCAGATGCCCTTAATAATCCAGATACCATATATTCCAGGTACTGCAGAAAAGCGCAGGTGCTGAAGATATATCGAGCAGTTAGTCATATGAAGATTATAGGGGGAGTAATATCAAAGCGTAATGGGTTTTTTTTAAACATTAAGAACATGTCCTTAATACATAATCTAGGTACCCAAGGTGCCCTTGATATAATGCAAGCGACAGGGTGCCTTTAATACATGTGCCTAGGCCAGGCGTTCTCAACTGGTGATGCGCGCGCCATTTGTGGTGCTTTGAGGCAGTCAAATTTGCGCGCAGCCAACAACCATAACACAAAATTAGAAAAGAGAATCAAAGTTTTTGTATTCGTATAAATGGGCGTAAACACGTTTGTACATGTGTCTGAAAGTTACTAATAGCAGTTAAAGATTTATTATGTGATCTTTTCCAGGGGACGCCCTCAAATCTCGAACAAAAATTGGAAGACTGTTTTGTTTGCAGAGTTACATTTCTGATAATGAATCATGAATATATTCCAAGTTACAGAGCGATACGATTCCTAATTACCTCAAAATCATCGTTTATGATTACAATGTACAACAAGTGCATGTTTTTAAATAGGAGTTTCCAATTTCATCAATGTTTTCAAATCATGAACTTATAATAATTCAATGCTAGGAAAACATTTAATACACTCATTCATATTACAAACCTTAGCCATCTGTATCATGAATTGCACTACAAATGTCTTGAATCCTCTCATACCAGACTCTGCATCATGAAACTCCGGGTCAATGAACACGGAATTCTGACAGTCGCCCAACTGTTCGCTCAGAAAGTTTGCAAAGTGAGCAAGCTCTGCCCAAGATGGATCTTCCACACCACAATGACTGAAACAAATTTAAGAGAGTTTTTCTATTTTTAATTGGATAATTTGCAAAAGAATATGAAGGATATAATTCATTGGTAGATTACCAGTGAAGTCATCTTCGGAGCCGTAATTTCACCCTTATTAAGATGAGCACTCCTGATGTAGTTCTCGTTGAAAATGACGATTGTAAAAATCACCGTGTTGCATAATATAGCTTTTCTTCATCATCTTCATCTGTGCAAATAATTGTTATGCTCTGAGGTCTCTGGGCTGCGGACCAGACTTTGGCGGGTTAAACCGGTTTCCCTCATGGCATATTGTTGGAGGTAAAATCAACTCCGCTTGTCTGAACGCCTTGGTACTTCTGCAAAGCCAAATAATGTAGCTTACTCGCAAGGCTACTGTGTCTAAGATTGGTTTTCTTTTCCCGCTGGGGATTCCTAGCGAGAACAGACATTTGATGATCGTGGTATTACAAATCCCCCTGCATCCGACTTCTACGGGAAAGTAGTTCACAGAACATCCATTATTTTCACGTTCTGCTACACGGTCTTGGTATTTACATTTCTTCCTGGCGAAAGCATTTGCAAGGTTTTCCTCTGCTGGGACTGTCAATTCAATGATGACATTTTTAGTCCGAGTTGAGAGTTGAGTTGAGAGTTGAGAATAGTAATGTCAGGTCATTTGGCCGTCTCAACAATTTCTGGAGGGAAGACTTTCTGCGAGTGCTCTTCTTCCACCAGGAGTTTCCAGTCACTGGCATTTCTCAGGTTTTCTTTTCCCGCTGGGAATTCCTAGCGAGGCCAGACATATGCTTATCGTGGTATTACAAATCCCCCTGCTTCCGACTTCTACGGGAAAGTAGTCCACAGACCATCCATTATTTTCACATTTTGCTACAAGGTCTTGGTATTTACATTTCTTCCTGGCGAAAGCATTTGCAAGGTTTACCTCTGCTGGGACTGTCAATTCAATGACATTTTAGTCCGAGTTGAGAGTTGAGTTGAGTTGAGAGTTGAGAATAGTAATGTCAGGTCGTTTGGCCGTCTCAACAATTTCTGGAGGAAAGACTTTCTGCGAGTGCTCTTCATCCACCAGGAGTTTCCAGTCACTGGCATTTCTCAGGTTTTCTTTTCCCGCTGGGGATTCCTAGCAAGGCCAGACATTTGCTGATCGTGGTATTACAAATCCCAATGCTTCCGAGTTCTACGGAAAAGTAGCTCACAGACCATCCATTATTTTCACATTCTGCTACAAGGTCTTGGTATACATTTCTTCCTGGCGAAAGCATTTGCAAGATTTTCCTCTGCTGGGACTGTCAATTCAATGATGACATTTTTAGTCCGAGTTGAGAGTTGAGTTGAGTTGAGAGTTGAGAATAGTAATGTCAGGTCGTTTGGCCGTCTCAACATTTTCTGGAGGAAAGACTTTCTCCGAGTGCTCTTTATCCACCAGGAGTTTCCAGTCACTAGCATTTCTCAGGATGTCTGTCTCTTTTGGTTTTCTGTACGGCAAGAATGGATTACGGTATTTGTGCCATCTGATTTTTGGAATGCTATGGTAGGATTGAAACTTTGAGATTGGGATGTAGATGAGCTGTTGTTGTTTGCTTCATCAACATATTATGGCATCAGTCCTGATACAATTGCTCTCACTCTTTGGTCATGGCGTGTCAATTGTACCTTCCATTTTCTAAGGAGAAGCTGCAACAGTTCAGGATGTGGAGCAGGGTACAATTTCGGTGGTGACATAACTGGCACAATCCCATATTTGTCTTGCCCCAGAGTCTCAGGTTATTTTGTGTCGGGAGTTGGTCATGGATGGCATTTATCTGGAACGACAGGAGTTCTGGTGTTCAAACATACAGGATAACTTTAGAACTTATAATTGGTTTCTAGTTGCTGTATTCAAAATCAAACCAGAATGCACTATAAAAAACTGTGTTCACATTATTGTCTACATCAAAATTGAGGTTTTGGGATCTGAAGAACAATGGTCCAATAAGGTATCTAAATTAATTCTAAAACAATAATTGAACCAAATATAAGTCTACATGCTACCATAATTTCCTCATGACCCCTGCAAAAAGGTTTATATCTGAGAGATGTTTCCTTTAGATGCTTTAAGTACAACAGTAGCGAATTAAAACAGAAGTAAATTACCTCAAAAAGCATGTGTGCATCACCAATCGACAACGGTTTTCGCGCGTCTGCTTGGTTTATTTCACGAGGGCAACGCCCGAGTGAAATAAACACGCAGGACGCGCAGAACGCAAGTTGTCGATTGGTGCCGTTGATGCACATACGCTGAAACATGATTTAACCCCGTTCAACAACGACTAGGGATTTGAACATTATATACAATGCAAATAAGAACATATTTCATTATTAACAATTTCATTAAATTGTCAGAAAACTAAAATGACCAAATGAACCTATATATAACCAAGTTTCTGTAAGTTTCAACACTCGATGAAAACAGTTGGCACGATCATTCCAAAAACAACACACAGAGCGACTGCGATCGCATATCGCGTGAAAACACTACCCGCGTGGTGCGTATCGATTGGCGCGCTGGTTGCCCATTGCGACGTTGTTTAACTTAAATCGACAACGCTTTGCAGCTGTACTTAAGGTATGGGGGAGTTGTTGAACACCCTATATGCTTGTGTATTGTTCTACTAGAGCATTTTTACTTCGGAATATGGCTGTATCTTCAAGTACAACATACACCCATGTAATAATCTGGCCAAAATCCAGTCATCCACCATCATTCCTGAATCAATATATTGACATTGTAGACAACTTACTTTAACAATGTTGTAAGAAATGTCCGATCCTCTCCCTCTGGCTCACGTGTCTCATCAAACTTGAAAACATCCAGATTGTTTTTCTGAGAAAATCTGGTTAAGTACTGAAAGGCTCGCTGGAAACTAGGGCCACCGAACTCTTGGGCATCAACCATTGGATCCCAATCTTGCCAACCTACAAAATAACAAAGATAATGTAATTTTATGGGAGGGAAGTTTACTGGTGTCTGTTATTCCTTCTAAACATTCCAGGACACAAAATGTGTTTCTATAGAACTTATTTATAATTGGCGCCTAAAATTGCAAAAGAAGTCTCATTTTATGTAGCATGATTTAGCATAAGAAGCTACGAAGCTGGATAAAAGTTTGAAGACTTGGTGAGATATACTTATGATAAATAGCATTATATTTATATGTGGTGTTTGAAATGTGTAATTGATGTTCTGACATTAATACTGGGTGATTTGAGCTCAAATGTAATTTTAGCGACTGATTTACACATGCGGTGTGGTGTATACACACCCAGGTACGTGGCCGAATTTAATTAGGAATATGTTATGCTTTAGATTATGCCTGATACTTTTTTAATGAGATACTCCAACGAAACGATTTTTGGAACACATAATGTACATATTCACAGCAACGCTAGAACGGGGCCATAACTACGCAGGTGTTGTAATGCGTGAATGAGTATACATTGAATGGAGGAATACCTCAATTCAAAAGTTGCTAAATGATGTATTGAAGGAGGATGGTTAAAGCAGCTTGAACAGGGTCTTTGCTTGAACACCGCACAGTACTGTGTTGTACTGCTTGTTGTACGACCGAGAAAAAAGGCTGTGGACGTAGTCCCAACAACAAACGCGTGTTAAATAATCCAAACCAACTGAAGCAACCACTTGAGCCTTAGGACATTCCGTCACAGCCATGGACGAAGATCGCAACTGACAATTCACCCTTAGAGAAACAGAGTACACAGTACTGGCTGACTACCATTCCCAGTTCCCGATCGTCAAAAAGCTACACAGCATTACAAGCAGCTCGATTGCGAACATTTTCTCAGAGATATTTCTCTTATTTGGAAAACCCAGGGAACTAGTCTCTGACAACACCATCCATTTCACCAGAGAATCATTCCAGAAACTGATGGATGACTGGAGATACAACACACCAAGATCACCGATCTGCCGATATAGAGGTTTAGCACAAACCATCAAAAGCACCATAAAGAAATGTATAGCGACCAATGGTGACATTGTATAGCAATATGGTGTGATGTAGCCATGCTGCATCTGAGGGCAACTCCAATTGCCTCCAACCTTCCCTCACCAGCAGCAATTCTGTTCAAGAGACCAGTGGCAACCCTACTACCAAGTCAATATTGTGACTAAGGATAACATCCATGACAACCATCTACATAAGCGAGACCAGCTGAAAAAAATCAGCATGAGCTGGAGCAGTTATTCCACCACTGTACCCTGGACAGAAGGTCCCTATGCGGGATATGGAAATGAAAACATGTCACCAACAACTGTAAAAAAGGTCGCAGACGAACCAAGGTTATTAGTTGAAACCCCAAATGGAGGTTCCAACAGGCGCAACAGATCACTCTGCAGAGTTCACCCGCAATGGCCCAAGAAGTGTGCCCTTCGCTGATTTGACACCAGCCCCTCGCAGGAACAAGGTCTACCTGAGAACCGAAGTGATCCACCGTAACCCCCCCCCCCCCCCCCCCCCCCCTCCAACCACACACACACACCTGAACGACCAAGTGAAGGATATGTAACCCAACGCGAGTTAATGAGGCACAATTAGGGAAATATGAATATTGAGTTATTGATATAATGATAATATTTTATGATAAGGGACATTTTGGTACAAAGTCAATGTCAAATCACATTCCAAACAAAAGTTACAGATGATTGAAATTCACTTGTCTCAAAGCAACAAATACAAATTGCCAAGTTATGGGCAATTAAAGTGTTGGTTTTGTTAACAAATCAATGGAGTAAATGAAAATGAAATACCTGAAAATGTAGTTTGACTCTTAATGTTCATGAATTTGAGTGTACAAGATGTATCAAAGATCAGAATACGACTTGTCCTGAATTTGACTTATTTTCAGGCTGCGACAAATTGCCTGCCCGATAGCCCGGGGCAACCACAGGACATGCTGCCCGATCGGGCAAGTACAAATGCTCACAAGAAAACATAATACAATCGCCAATTTGGCAATAATTCACAAGTTTGTAGTCAGTTTTTGAGTTTTACCTTTGTAAATATAATGAAACACAAAGATGTACCCTTCTTTAATTCCCTTCCGTTATTATGTAATAAATAAAACAGTGCCCCTCGTAGCTTTTTCTCACGAGAGTATGATACTATTTCAGACTAATGAAACAAACCTGTACTGGTACAAGTTCGTTGTAGAGATCAACTTATTTTCTATCAAGGTCACATCATGGATATATTGCATATGGAACTCTAAGCATAGTGTCAAATAGAGCCACCCAAAACGTCAAGTACCCTTGGTTTCCTTTGTTCACAAAGTCCACGGACACTATTAACACACAATCCTGTCAACCAATCATAACAGCTGAAGCATAACTGTTTCCAATTATCTATACGCAGCCTGTGACAATTCTTTGCGCACCGTATTCCAAATAGCCCCGTCACTCACCACGGGTTTTGACTTACATATATGCCACGACCTGACACAGCTCTAATAGTCTAATGGAATTATAATTGGTTTGTTGAATGATACCCTCTGCCTGGTACTGGTTTGTGTAGCCAAGGGTCAATAGGGTACAATACATTGTGATCTCATGGTTATTAATGCATGATGTTGTCATTTACTACCATAGTCATACTGAGGATAGGCCTACTTTATAGACACTTTATACATGTATAATAATGGAAAACTATAAATGACGAATAGTAAATCATGCATTAGTGTTTCATGGTGTAGCAAATAATTATAATTAACGGTTTGTGTATTTAATGTGCCACATTAATGGCTCAAACTTAAAGATTGCAATTGAAAAGTTAGTAATACAGTTAGTAATTAGTATAATAATTGATTAATTATACGTTAATAATAAATTGATGCTTAATAACTATAAGTAATTAATTAATGATTCATTATTTATTTATTAATTATTGATCATTAATTATTTATTAATAATTAATCATTAATCATTCATTAATCATTAGTTAATTATTTATTAATCATTAATTACTCAATAATAGATTGATAATTAATAAGTATTAATAATTAATATATGATTAATTAATTATTCATTAATTAATAATTGATAATTACTTATTGGTAATTAATGATTAATCATTAATTAATCATTAATTAATCATAATTATTTATTTATTTAATAATTAATTAATTATCCATTACTTACCTAGTTGTTTTTGCCCCTGGTTGACTTTGATGTGATAATTCTATTCTAAATTAGATACAAAATATTCCTATTTGAGACCTTTAACTCAAATGTTCAGGGGTGTGTTTGTTTATGTAAACAATCATGTACAATATAACTATAACTCTGTTATAAAAACAGATCTTGAAACTTGATTTCAAGAAAACTGAAAGTTTTGTTATGACACAATTCCCTTTATGATACTCTTACTTTATTTCTGCTTGAATTCAAACTTAACCCCATTACGCGAGGATTGTGTTTTTAACAAACAAGAGGCCGCAATTTCGGCGATCGCAGGGCTTAATGCACATGTTTGAACCATGCATGAATGGCGAGGTGGCGATTTCGCAAGATCTCGGGAAATCTCGAGTAATCTCGAGTCAAAGCATGTGGTCTCTATTTATTAGCATGACGTCATTTTCTCGGGCTTCGCAATGTCAAAAAATCCGAAAGAAATGAAAAATTGTCAAATGGACCTTTCCCACGGTCACAACGCATGCGCGTAATGATGATTTAGGTCAGTTGAAGATGGCCGAAACTATATACAAGACTGTCGTGTAGCGTAATTGCGCAGACTATATACACGACAGTCGTTAACGCATGCGCAGATGCAAATTTAATATAAAAGACTGTCGTGTAGCGAAATTGCACAGACTATGTACACGACGGTCTTCAACCTGAACGCTAAAAATCGAGTGATACATTATATGACGACAGACAGTCGTGTAGCGAAACCAAAGCTCAAGTGGGCCGTGTGCCTGCCACTGCTGGTGTGTGGGTAAGATTAGGCAAATAAAAATATTAGAACATGTTTTGCGTAGGGACTTTCTAAACAAATAGGAGGAGGCCTTTTTAAAATCTTTGAGCACAAATTTATATAGCGATTTTAATAAACCGGGCAAACCTTGAGGAGTAGACCTCTATAAAAAATATGTTGTGGTTCCAAGGGGTTGGTCCCGGGGGTTTGGTCACAACAGATGCTTTAAAAAAGGGGCTGTTTTATTTTCTTTGGTAGGAGGGGGGGGGGGGGAGGTGTCCAAAAATGTTCTTTATCGTCGTCATTTTGTTGCCCCCCCCCCCCCCCCCCCCCAACGAAAGTAATTAATGGTATGACCCCCTACTATGATGATTATTTTTACGCCCCTTCACCAACACACACGGATCTTTCCCAGGCCATGCTCTAGTTAAGGTTTATTAGAGCCTAAACGCCTGGGTATAAACGGTCGGATGTGGAAGCAAACAATCTCAAACTCTGAAACACTCTAAAACAAAAAGGTTATGACCGTAAATAAAGAAAAAACAAAATAAAATTGAAGCGAGTCAAAAAAAATATGAGGGGGCGGGGACGCTAAACATGTTTACTTTTATATGGCCCTATATTAGCTCTTAGCCAAATAATCGATTGTTAAACAATTACTTCAATAAACTTCAACATCATTTCCGTTTTACACAAAGGAAAATGTCACGACTAGACCTAATGTCACATTGTGTAAGCCGCAGTCTAAGATATTTGGGGGGGGGGGGGGAGGGGGTTAGGAGTATTTTACCCTCAAGCCACAGCATTCTGCTTTCAGTGCACCTAAAATAGGCTCTCGGGCTTTCGAAACGGACAACAAGATTAAGTCACACAAGGACTGGTCCCAAGTCTATCTCGTACACGACGGTCTTACCGTCTTTCACGCAGTCGCAAACCCTCTAAACAGGAATCACGCGAGAATTTACGAGGATTTATAAGCCGTCGTGTATATAGTCTATAGAAAATCGCTACAAGACGGGAGTGTATATAGTCACTTCCGTTGAAGATAGTGGCTATTACATGATGGGAAGGAAAATGGCAACTGCCGCGAGTGCGTAGTTTACTACCAATTGTCGAAATAACGATGGCAAATAGTGGCATAATCGGCAAGAAATCTGACCCATCAATACCATTTTAAAAGTCTTAAAAATAGCGCAATATTATTTGGGCATAATCGGACAAGTAAAAATTGACCTAGCCTTGCCCGATCGGCCAATCAAAATAAAAATCATCGCCGGCCTGCTTATTTCTTTTGACCTTGTCCCACATTTGTGATCTTAAATCAAATAAGCTACTGCCGCATGCCGCCTCATTTACTCATGTTGGGTCACATATGGGTGCAACAATCACTTGCTCAGGAAGAAAGGGTTAGCGGCAGGCCGCTTGCGCTGTGGGGAGCTATGCTCTGCATTTTCAAGTTAATGCGTTTATTATTTGTTTTCAATGTTTCCTTGCGCTGTTTGCACATGATTAAATATAAGGTGATCCAAGACACAAAAATCACACGGACACTTTCTGATTACAATTTTGTCACCTCATCTAAAAAGAAAATATCACAATTTCGATGCTTGTGAACATAACAATGTCACTTAATTATGTGTTATGCTGTATTTTATATACAATATTATTACTACCTTTTTTAATGATGGCCGCCTAAGCTGTTGAGTGTATATTAATAAATTCACAATGAATAGGTCAAGACCAAAACCTTCCGATCCATGTCAAATACTTACTTTGCGGTAGAACCTCATGTTGTTGCATCCATTGACATGCAGTTAGTATCTCTTGAGGTGCGTGACAAGTCAAACGAGGAAATACTGTGTAGAATGGTCCGGCATGATGAATTCGGGGTACCTAGATATCATATCGTAAACCGCAGTCAAGACTTTTTTCCAAAGTAATAAAAAGTGCTATATCTTGGCAACTAACATGTTACTAGCCTAATCTCTATTTCTTCCCTATTATCCTCAAAAACAACAAAATGAAACAGATTTTCTTGCAGATTTACATTTCTGATCATAATTTAGTTTATTTCCCTGGTTATTTTCCCTCTAAAACCATGATTTTGAGGTAATTATTTATTTTGTTTATTTATGCTTTCTTTATTGAGGGTTCTCTGAATAACCCACTGATCACCGTAACAGCGTCCTCAACGGGGAGCAGCACGGGTCAGAAGAGGTTATGAAGAAGTGTGTAGATCATAACACACCAAACTGTCAATCGTGAGTAAAAATTCCTGGTTTAGAAAGATGAAAATCTTAATTATTTGAGGGTAATAATTATGCTTCAGTGACTTGCACTACTTTCCAAGCAGGCCCTCATTTCGATACATACGAGGGGCATTCAATAGATACCTGCAACCATTGAAAATCTCTGAACCGTGGCATGTGTCATTAAAATAAACTTATGATACTTAAACTGTAAGTCTTACCCCTTTCTCACGGGAAATTTCAATTATAGGGGTCATTTTTATCATGTAATTTCAATACTATAAACATCATGGTCTCTAGGCACTGAAAATTGACTGCCCCTCGTACATACATACATACAAATAACAAATGTTACAGTGTTTAAATATAATACAAATTATGATATTATTCAATTATGATACAGTGGAAATATAGGATTTGAATTCAACGAGTGACATCTTTTCTAAATCAATATGTATAGATGGTTATAAATTGTTCCACAGATGGCCAGATCTGAAAATAAAAGTGCGCATACCAGAATTTGAGTTGATTTTAGGAATGATGAAAGTATTACTTGAATGATTCCTGGTAGTATGATTGTGGTAGTTATGCACAAATTCAAAATTGGATGATTAATAGGTTGGACTTATATCTTTTAAACATTTGAATAAAATAATAAGTATTTGAATTTTCCACTATCACTTAGTTTTGTCCAATGAAGTAAGTTCATCATATCATTTATTGGTGTTCTGATATCAGCAGATAATATTGTTCTGGCTAAACAGTTGTGTAAGACTTGAAGTCTTGCTTGATATGAATTTGAACAGTTGGACAATACTGGGCTGGCATAATCAAAATGAGGAATCACAAGAGAATTGGATAACATCACAAGAGTTGGATGTGGAAGAAAATGCTTTACACGGCGAATAACACTGATTCTCTTGGAAACATTATTTGCTAAGTAATCTTAATCAAGACATGGTACTATCAAATTTGACACCGAGATATTTAAATTCTCTAACCATTTCAATCATATCATCGTTTTTTAGGTGAATGAAATATCATTAAATCTATCTAACATGTGTCTGGTACCAAATAGCATAACTTTAGTCTTATTGATATTTAATGTAAATTTGTTTGCCTTCAACCAATTAGCAACTAGATCTAGGGTTGATGTCAAAGAAGTTGAAATTAGAAATCTTATCGCTCTGTTACTCGGAATGGGCTATTCCATTTATTAATGGTACACCCCCTATAGAAGGCAAGCATTTTTTTACTGAAAATTTTGGGAATTCCCACTGCAAAATTGTGCTGCCTTCTATAGGGGTGTGACCAAAACTGCTTCAAAAATTGGGAATTCCCAGGTTGTTTTGTTTTTAAAATTGGGAATTCCCATGCCTTCTATAGGGGTGTGAGGCATGCATTTTATTTTTTGGGAATTCCCAGGTTCCTTTTTGTTTTTAAAATTGGGAATTCCCATGCCTTCTATAGGGGTGTGAGGCATGCAATTTATTTTTTGGGAATTCCCAGGCTGCTTTTTGTTTTAAAAATTGGGAATTCCCATGCCTTCTATAGGGGTATGAGGCATGCAATTTATTTTTTTGGGAATTCCCAGGCTGCTTTTTGTTTTAAAAATTGGGAATTCCCATGCCTTCTATAGGGGTGTGGTACTTTTTGGGTGTTGGTGGGGTGGGGAAGGGGGGGGGGGGGGGGGTGGCACAGGATCAGAGTGCAGAGTTGAGAGGGTGGGGCTTATACATTGAAGTGGCAAGGATGTGTGGACAGGATTCGGGGTAATTGGTGAGGAACTTTAAGGCAAACCAAGGTGTAATTTGGTGAGGATAGTGCAAATCAGTGAGTGTGTGGGGGTGCGTTTGTTATCCTTATTTCACGGCCACGGACAATGGTTTAGGAGGGTTATGATTATAAATCAAACTGGTTGGGGGGTGTGTGTGTGGGGGGGGGGGGGGGGGGTGTAGGGGGTTTATGTAGTTTCAGAGCCTAGGTAACGTGTGGCATAACCATCTAGCGGGAACCTGAGCGTAGCGAGGGTACGCCGCTAGTATAGAAATGACTAATATCGCTACAAATAGCTTCGGCATAAAATAAATTATTTAAAAACCTTGTTTAGTTTCACGTTCATAGTTCTCCAATAATGCCTACATGATATTTGGCATATTTATTTATAAAACAGCCAACAAACAAGCAAAATACCAAATCCACAAAGATTCTTATCTCCAGTAATTATAGAATAACAGTGATACCATTCGCTATACGGTATGTTACATCATGCGGCCGAGTGCACCAATGACGGGTAAGAATAGCGCTACCTCGCTAGTAACTGAGGCGTAACCCAAAATTTTGAGAGCGCCAATGCGGGGTAAGCTACTAAGCTAGTAACTTGCGGGTAATTTACGCTAACTGTTATACCTGACCGGACCCAAGAGTAAGTTGGGACATAACGTTTTATGCCACAAGTCAGTCAATTCTAGCAGTAGGCCTAGCGTAAATTTGTTTTGAACATTGGAGGGGATGATTCGCTGATGCTGAAGGACCAATAGGGCTTGCATGTCCAAGCTGAAAGATTTTGAAACGGCCGAGTGCACCGATGACGGGTAGCTGAAGAATAGCGCTACCTCGCTAGTAACTGAGGCGTAACCCAAAATGTTGTAAGCTACTAGGCTAGTTACTGGCGGGTAATTTACGCTAAATGTTATACCTGACCGGACCCAAGAGTAAGTTGGGGCATAACGTTTTATGCCACAAGTCAGTCGATTCTAGCAGATAGCGTAAATTTGTTGTGAACATTGGAGGGGATGATTCGCTGATGCTGAAGGACCAATTGCGCTTGCATGCCCAGTGGGTGTCTAGTACAGGAAACCCATACGTTGGTGGGTTTTTTTTTTGTTTTTTTTTCCCTACCAACGTATGGGGAAATTGTATTGCGAGAAACTGTCAATT